>JAQIXX010003763.1:0-18420 GCA_034700605.1 Willowsia nigromaculata | reverse complement strand
CGCCCCCTCCAGGAATTGAACCTGGGATCCCACCACCTAAGCCCCAGCCCTTAGCCATCGGACTGGGATGCCTGCCTGTAATGAATGCTGATTCCACAATACAAATGTGGAAGCAGGAGAATATTTGTATGAAGTATTGCAGAATCAGCATCTGTGGCTGACGCAATTTTTGAAAACTAATAACTAATGATGATGAAATAGAATTGTATCTCATTTGGAAAATAATTAACATGATGATTTCCAATTTTTTTAACACTCTATAATTACAATCACCCATGTTAATTCATAAGATTTATCCATTCTTTAGTACCATTCTCCCTGTCATCACCCGTGATCGCGTTTCTACCACCAAGATACCATACATACCTATACCACGGCCACAGCTAACTAAATATTAAGGATGATGACGCATACAACGATTTACTTTTACTTCCACTGGGATTCTGCTTCACTCATAGCTCTCTGCGTGAATGGTTGATATTTTGATGAAATAGGTAACTTAAAGTAGTAGTTGAGGTTTGGCTGTTGCTCATTTTCATATCCACTATCCACAATAAATCGCAATCTAGAGCCTTGGTGTTGTTGTTACAGCAGCAACTAAATTCTTTCCTCTCCTAACCATCATCAACATCATCATTGGCTACAGCTGCTGTCGGCAAATGGACGTGACGAAGACCAGATAATAATCATAATAGTCTAGTAGTAGTCGTAGTAGTAGTGGATGGAGGGAGAACAGCAAGTACAAGAAAGAGGTTGATGACTGCTCCTGCTGCTGCCGCCACAAATGTGTGCAAAAGCCAAAGCGAACTTTGTTTACTTATGTGATGTCTACTAGGAGAAGTACAACCATAGCTGGAAACCAACTCATTATGGTACACAAAATAGTATCCAAAGTCAAACTAAACCGAACTACAAGACAGGAAGAGTACAATGCGCCACAATTAAGGGAGAAAGTCAATAGAGCTTTTTATCCACACATTTGTCGATATGCATATTTATGAGCATAAATACGATAGGAACTTGTTTTCCCTGCTTTCTCCAACTGTTATATACAATTCTTGTAGCGATAGCATTATTATTATGATTGTGGGAGTACGTCAACAAGTCAAAGCTACAGAAAATCTCTACCAACAGTTACCAATATATTTTGTGGCGATTCATTTACAAAGCGAAATTTGGAACGAATGTTTAGGGAAACAAGGAATAATAAAATTGTAAGTAAAACTTCAAAAGCTTCTTGCCAATCAAGCAAGCCTGCTCATTCTCTTTCGCACGCAATCAGTCCGTCAATGGCTCGCAGACAGTGAGTTTGATGAAACTAATTGAAAACAGAAGGTTTGCGACTGTAATAGCCATATATAGCTTCAACATCGAAGGGTAGGGAGAACAAAAGGAGAAAATCATCGAGGCAAAGTTGGATCATCGTCATCATCATCATGACCACCCGGATAAGGAAATTGCTGTTCGTTGTGAGAGAAATGTTCCGATTATTGTTTGGTGAACTCCTACCAAAACTGGATTTTCTCAACGAAGAATTTCCTTCCACTCCACACATGCCTTATTTAGTTTTACTATTAGATCTTCACCCACGCTATCGCCACCAAATCCAATAATAAAGGAGAAAAGATTTTATCTTCTATCATCATTATTGAAGATGATCCTCACATACAAACACTCACATATGTAGCACCAAGAAATGTAACCAATTTTGTTGTAAGATATCGAGAAATCGGGTTCACATCTGCATAATTAATCCTCCCCACCGACCACACCGTCATCCTTTTTCCCTTTATTCTTTATTCGCCAGCATTCATTTTGCTTTCTGAAAGCTTTCCAGTGAGTTGAAGAGCGAAATAAAAAAGGTGGAATGGTGTGTCATGATGCCTTTATTTATGAATCAGGATGTTTGTGTAGGCTGAATGAAAGAACTTTATGGAGAAATGAGATGATTTATTTTCTTCCCTTGTGTATGGATAGCACCTCCTACGGAGCTATGAAGCTGTGGGCTCCTTTCTCTCGACAAATTGCTAATGTGCATCTGAATGAGTACTAGTGTGCCGATCAAACTCACGCCTAATGTACTGCTACCAGTCGATGATACGTTTTCTATAACTGCATATTTCATATACTTGTTTCAAACAATCTTGCTGAACACAAGTGCTCAAAGCCCACCTTCATCCTTTATATTCATCCACATGATTCATGACACAAGAAAGTAGGAGAAAGACGACGAGAAAATAGTAAATTTTCTTCTTGAAATAGGAGGATTGCTTGTGCCGATTTCTTATCTTTTTTTATGTGGAGCACCACGAACACCATCACCACTCCCACTGCTCGTCTGTACTGACTGCATTATATCGAAATATTGTTAAGAATCATCGAGTCACAACAAAAATCGAATCTCAAGAAGAAGGATAAGATAAAGAAGAGGGTACATACAGTAATCGTATTTGTTCCTTAGAAAAACGACGACGAGTACGAAGGGAAAAGTATTACTTTTGATAGATGTGTAGTGCATATGTATGGATCTATATGCAAGTGTCTCTGGTAGCGTTGTTGTGAGACAAGTTCATAACCTAACTGATTTATGACGACAGGGATTATGTGAGTTGGGATGTATCACCGTTGAATTTTTCACCGTTCACCTTTTCGACACACACACACACAGCCGTTTTTACGACAATGGTGTATCGTAAATTTTATAAAGATTGCTGAGAAAGATGAATGTGTGTACGTGAGCGCGTGCACATATACGTAGGTACATGATGGAGCAACTAGATTTTCAAAATCTGAACGTGTACATAGTTTAGTTAAATTTTGGTTTCCAAGATATCCCATCTACTTAAAACATAACCATATCTACCAGCATCACTACCTTCAGCCTGTCAAGCGATCTTCTCACATTCCATTTTTATCATCATTTGATAAGAAGAGAAAGTTGAATATAGTATACGGTTATTGAGAGTACAAAGTGAAAGTTCCTCTGGAGGATTAACTAGATGCAACTAGCAGAGGCACATCACTCAATAGCAATCAGAGTCATCATCAACAGTTTCTTTTTTTCCGCTGGATAGTAGTGAAGGGACATCAAAGTAAATCTAAATGGACCAGTGAAGGATTTGAGATCCCGAAAAAAATCCTTTCATTAGCGGAGAAAAAATTAGGGAGCAGTGTGCACTTCAAGCATATTTCTCAAAGACACTTGCTTTTTCCCTTTCCTAGTTTATTCGACAGACCAAAGGAAACAAAAGAGAGAAAGAGAGAGTCACGATACTCATAGTTTTAATACATTCTAGGACGAGAGGACAACGACTACTACTTCTTCTTGTGTACTTGTTCAGCTTTATTCTCTCTTCCTTTTTGCCTCTCATGTTCCATTAAAAACATCACATAAACATATCCCTGCTTCCTCTCGAAATGATGATGATGATGGCTGAAACAAATAAGTAGTTGGAAAGAAGAAAAAGTGGAAGAAGCAAAAGTTTACTGGTTGATGTACACAGGGTACCCACATAACTAATATCACAATGTAGATATAATGTCTCCCCATTTCTTGTGATATGAGTTTGTGTCTGTGTATAATATGAAACGAAAGATGTTTGTAGTCTACTGTAAAATACTTTGCACGTATGTGCATTCATTTTATGCCCTTGAGCGTACACAGCACAAGCATTTTGACTACATACATTATTATTATGTATGAGGAAGACACATCTTAACGTAACGTAAGTTAAGCACTTAGAGATTTTCCGCGCTGGAATGCCAGTAATAGTAGTAGCTGTAGTAGAAGAAGAAGTAGTGGCACTAGTTGGAAGCGAAGAGCCACACACAGCAGCACAGCTTTTTATACAAAAGAAACATAATATAATAGCTTTACGTGCTCCAGTTTTTCTTCTTCTTTTTCTTCTCCTCCACCTCCTCCTCCTCCTCACACACAACAACACAACATCATCATCATCACCATCCATGGCATTTTCACGCTAGCTTGCTATTTATTTTGAGAGAATGTATTAGATAGACGAGGCGAGAGAGAGAGAGAGAAAAGTGCTTGTTGTAGTGGCTCTAGTGGTAGTAGAATCAGCAGTACTGCTGGTTCTAGTGTTATTATAGCGAGTTGAGTGTCATTTCAAACGAGAAATAACAGGAACTTTAATATTAGTATCTTTTCATCGTAAAGTAGAACATGTCGTCATTTGGGTATGTATGTTGGTGTGTCTGTATATGTCTGCGTCTTTGGATTCATCTATGCATGCATTACTCTGAACGAGGGGAAGAAAGAGGAGAAAGTTGTGTGCATGATAAGAAAACAAAGCTTTTTGTGCCATGTTTTTCGTTATTAAATATTCATAAAGTGAAACATTATGTAAAAACCTTATTTCCAACTTGAATTAATTTCGTGTTCTCTATAAAAATATATTATGGAGAAAAGACATGAGAAAAGGGAATGACTGACGTCACTAATTCGTTACCGTTTTTTCTTCTCTCTTTAGTATCATCATAGCAATATCTAGTAACCAACGTCAGTAGTAGCACTTGCTCTATTTTGTAGTTAGAAGTAGTTGTCCTCGTCTTTCCTTTTTTTCTCTCGGAATATGGGCTTATAAAAATATTGTGCGCTCCTTCGAAAAAAATTACTACATACGTATGAGCTTCTGTAGTCGTTTTTCCCTCTTTTCCATGATAGCAGCAGGAGCATATTAAAATATCAAAATATCAGCATCACTACCCACCGACCGCCGCGACCACCGCCAACAAACAACAAAACCAAATTCGTTGCCAAAAGGCTTTTCTCTCCTGCTGCAGTTTTTTATACCACCATTACCACCGGCAAGCCGCATACATTAAAAATCACGCTTTTTAAGAAATAGTATGAAATCCTGTTTTTTCGCCATACCTCTTTCCCTTGTATATAAGATTGTAAATTATTGGGTTTACTACTTGAATTGCGCGTCCAACTGTTTTTTACTACTGCATCGGATCGTTCATTGTAATGGGCTATTAAAGATACATTGGTGACTTTCGGCGTGGATTTGGAAAGTTTGTGTAGAGCGGTAATAAACGAGACCGTTAATCATAATTTTACTATTTCCTGAAATAATCCTGTACATTAAGGACAATAGAGACACAATAATATTTTACGTTTCTTACAGTGTGATTGAATATAATATAGGAGTATTTACATGTTTTATATTGGTCGTCATATAATTATCATTGATTATAACTTTTTATATAAAACTCACGAGAACTGACAATCCTAATTGATTACACGACAGATTGTAGGGGAACTTGTGATTAATCAATGGGAACCAACTTGGTGACATGTTATTATTATTTTGCGTATGAGATATGCACACTGTATTGTCTCCATGTTTAATACGCATCACATAATTTTCCGCATGTCTACAAGTTAGGCGTAAACTATGTAGTAGTGGGACAGCCTATTACAGCCAGTATTGAACTCCATTGTTCTTGATTTAGAAAACAGTCCCCACTCCTCCTTCAAATTGGAGTCCATGTTTAATCCTCTTTGGTTTTCATCAGATACAAAATATATTTCAGTGGTCTACAATTAAAAACTTTTGTAAAACTGATAAACAGCTGCATAATCAAAAAGATGCAAAAATTTGACTGGCATAAACTGAAGAATGAAAAAAGCAAAATGGATCCTAAAAATACTCGAGTAGATTTTTATTTCATTACTGGAACATCAACCGCTTTTAACAGTTTCCTTTTATGCTATTAATTTTCCATTCACATTCCCTCTATTTTTAGATATTTTCCATGACGATAAGAAAGGGCAAAGGACGAGATGGAAAATCCTTTTTTAAAGTAAAATAAATTTTATCTTCCTTATCATCCAAATAAGAAATCAAGTAACTTCGTTTTAGCCAAGATTGCTTCTCAGTAAAAATAACAACAATAACTGACAACAATGCTTGGTAAAAGGAGAACGGCTTACACAAAGGAATTTTGAGCAGTTATGTTCGATGCAAGCATGGCTATTATGGTGAAGATATGGATGCAAATGAAATGGATCTTTCGTTTGATGAAAATGGCATGATAACTACGAGCAAATTTGATGCAAGCATAACGACGTTGAATGAATAGATGGGTATTGGATAGATGGATCGGTAAATAGTCAACCTTTCTTTCTTTTCCTCTTTCCGTGTAAATACTGAACGGATGAAGTGTTATGAGGAGAAAAGAAGCAGAGCATTACATCAACTGGATCTCGGTGTCTTGATAAGAGACACTTTATATTGGAAAATAAATTTCCTTGTCGTCTAAACCTAAGCTATTTTACTTGTCAGTCGGGTTTCGCAATTTTCTCTTTTCTCCTTATTTATCAATTCTGTATCCAATTGTACTGTCATCATGATATTATGAATTTTCCCATTTTATCAGCAGAAAAATTCATTCCTTTAAATGGAAGAAAAATATGCGCCTATCCATCCTTTTAACGGTAATAGTGCCTCATATAATATGAGCATGCATTAGCGATGATGATGACGGTGGGTGACGACTACGACGATGATGATGAAAATATCCTAAATGTGCATAGGTACATGCATTACTTCAATATCAGATGACACATATATATACAGCTTTCCATTTTTATATGGATTTCACTGTGTCTACATGTCTTGACTAGAGCAGAGAACCAATCTGTACTTCTATTACCATTACCTATGCAATATTTTGTTCACATCTCTCCTTTTCCCTTATTCCAAGTCTCTGTGCTGCTCTCTCCTTTCATTTGGTTCACTTCAATCCTGCCTCTATTTCATATCCTTTCGATATCTCCCACCAACTAATCCTGTGTCATCGAATAAAGGAGCTGGAGAGAGTGAGGAAAGCCAGTAAGTAAGAAGAAGAAGGCGTATAGTGGTAATGTGATGCCGAGAAATGAGAGAAGCTGTCTTGAGAAAGATGATTTTTTATTATGGTAAAAGACGAACTGTGTGTAATGCTTCTTTATTGACTCTCTCTATCAGGAGCAGGCACTCACTCCAACTTTCCTATAATGCTACTTTACTTAATAATACTTTACTTAGCGTGTGATAACCGATATATAGCCTCTCTTCATGCTGCTATGCAGCCGTTATATTGCTGATGCGCTGGAAGTTAAGTGGAAGTTGCATATTATGTATATATAAAAGGTGGTAGCCGCATCTATTTATAGAGGTACTTAGTAAGATGGGTAGATAGATAATACTACATTTAATACGCGCACACAAAAATATCAGAAGAATGAGTTATGTGTGATGGTGATCTTATGCTTCTCTCTCTGTCTGTAATATAACACACATGTAAAAATAAAGCTGGCAAGGTATGAGGAGTAAAGTACGCTGGAGGGCAATCTTTCCTCGCCTTTTCTCAAGAAAAAAAACCTTTCACGTCTCTCTGGCACGATGTTGAGCCACAGAGGGAAAAATCCTTCTGCTTAGAAAGGTTTCTTTCTTTTCTTTACGTAGCAGTACCATCATCATCATCATTATTATTGGCTCGCTGCTTGGGATGTCAAACGAGCCGACAAAATCGTCGTGTCCAAATTTTTTCAGCATTATTTGAGACTCCTCTAAACTCCACAGTATGAGTGGTGTGTATGTTTGCTAAAATGATGCGGAAAATTTTGATAAAATTACTTCAACAAGATTGTTTTAAATTGACCTAATGTCTGTGTTTAAATTTGATTATTAGTAAAAGGAAGTGTGCAGTGAGCGTGCTAGCTTGCTTTTAATGAACACGCTATTATTTCAATTGTCGGAGCACAAAAGAAACGACTCAAGTTACTTGGGCCTGTCTACCCGTCTTGAATAACGAAACTTGCACCCATTTCCCTCACGGTGATTGACTAGAAGACACATTTTTGTGTAGAATGAACATCCCTCGCTTGTCTGTCGGTCTTTGTCTAGAAATTACAAGTTGTCATAATGCCTCGCACAGTCTGGCTTACATCTAAATATGTTAGTTGGAGCAAAAACAGGAAGGGCTGATATTCATGCGTTCTTGTTGTATAGGCTAATTAATATAGTTTTTCTGCAGTTTTAAGTTTATTTTGACTGATCAAGATTTCCAACAAATTAACAAGGTATTCCAAGCTAAATAAAATAAAACAATCCTACAAATATAATTTACGCCTTCCCAAACTAATCTTGATGTCTTTGAAATTTTTCAAATCACTATTAATTTGTGCTCTGGCTGTATGCTTAAGTATTATGTCGAAGTCGCATACATACTATTCGAAAGGGGTATTTCAAACGGATTTTGAAGTACTCGAAATATATTTTGGAATGCGAAGGCATTTGACCCCATAGTGTTATTAAACTTAATGCTACTTGGTTGCCTCTTTTTATTACGCTTCCGGTACTTTTTTTCGAATGTTAAACTGTTCCACAGCTACCACTCCTACTTACACTGTATATTGATTCATAGTAATAAGTTGGCAAAATGCTGTTATACTTGGATACTTGAGTTTTTATTATTATAAACAGAGTGTTGCACAACATGTCATCTTTACATCCTGTCCTTAATACACTACACCTACTTCTCTCCGGCATCGTCATCATCATCACCGCGTCCCATCCATGCACCAATGGCAGTTTTAGTCGGCTAAAGATGGACTTTTACTCACGCAGAAAGAAAGTGGTTAGCCAGCAAATGCAAACAACGTCTCGTATTATTATCCTTTTAGTTAAGCCCTGGAAAAAGTAATATGATATAAGCATATAACTTATATGAAAGCATGTACATGACCTAAAACGGAGAAAGAAAATCACTGTAGATTATCTTTCCGTCGTGTCAGGTGTTTGTTTTTCTCCGTTTTTTGTTAAGTTTTTTAGGTATTTGTATGTTATGCTTGCAGTAGTAATGGCCACATGACATGTGTATGTACAATGTATGTAGATCTACGTTAAAAAATCATTTTCTGCTTCTTGTCATTATATTCCGACTACTCACTTTCGTAATCTTGAAATCTTCCAGAAAGACTACAATAGCAGAAAAAACCTGTTGTTCGTTAAATGAAAAATGAATCTAAATCCCATGGAGCTGTCTGGAACTTTCTTTTGAATTATATCTCAATACATTATATACTCGGAGCTAGAGAAAAGCGAGATGGAAAGTAGTAATAGTGCCGTACCGCTATTACACACTTTAGAATATCTGACAAGTATTTTTTTGACAAAGACACAGGTGGCATAAAAGGCAATGCGAAGCAATCATTGTGAGCCCTTTATATTTTACTCTTAATATAGAGGATTTTTAATGGGACAATGCACATACACAGTGCCAGAGTTGAATGACGCAGTAAATGCACGTGTATATGACTTTGAACCGGGGTTTATGTATTTCCAAAGTTGGAATGTAACGAACCAACCATAATTTAGTGCAGCGGTAGAAGTAGCTCATGTTTTAAAGCGCTGAGAAAGTCAGGCTGGCTAAGTAGCGCTCTTCACTCAAAACGAGGACAACGACAAATTGAGAAGTCTACTTGGCAATATATTTAAAGCACGCGTGTGTAATTTGCTAAGAAGCAAAGCATATTATTAAATATTGTAGTAATAACTTATATTATAGAGAGTAGGAAGGAAGGTATTACAATGAAAATAATACGCTACACCTGGCACCGCCACTCAAAATTCCAGGAATCATGTATGAGCTTTGTGTCACATTGTTGTAAAGTAATCATGCAAACTCTGACAAGGCCCATTCTTCTACGCGTTCTTCTTCTATTCTCCTATTATTTCCTCACTTTATCCTTTTCTTCTCCTCTGACACGACCAATATATATGAACATAATACTATGCAGTTACTTGGGTAACTGCTGATGTGAAGTTTCTTCAAATTTAGCTTCAAGCACAACAATCTATTATCTCCTCAAATTTTCAATTTGAGTTCGCAAGTCCATGTAATAACTCTGCACATGTAATTGCATGAAAACGAGGCTACTACTTATTGTGAAAATTACAAAAATACGTGCATATTATACAAAACAAAACTATACGACAGAAATAATATAATAAGTTTTAGTGCTTGTAATGCAACAGAAAACATGTAATTATACGATGTTCCCATACTTGTAAGGATACCATGTAACGTAACAAGTGACCCCAATTTTGGGAAACACGCACACAGTTGATAAGGTTGCATGTTTTACTTTTTCCGACTCGTCCTAATTGTCAGTTCATTTCTGGCTTTCTTACATTCTAAAAGCATTTTTATGATTAGATTTCTTCTTTTGTATGGTTTCACAGATTCTCGTTTTCATCTTCAAAACAATTACTGGAACCTGAACAACTTCTACAATAATATATTGTGTTCTTTGTAGCAGTTCAAGCACGTCACTACAACAACAAATAACAGCACAGAGTGCAACATTAACTTGAAGATGGGAAAAGGTAACCAGGAAAAAATTACGTCGACATAAGTATTACAACTAAAAAGTTTCCAACCGAAAGCAGTACAAAAAACTGGAGAGAGACGAATGGCAAAGGAAAAAGCAAAAAAGGAAGAAATTGTGGAAATTGAAAGGCAAACGTGAATCGTGTTGGCAGCTCCCAAGAGGTCCTTTTTTGTGACAAAAGTAAAGGGTACCTTAACTTGACTTTCACTGTTGCTGACTTTCACTCTAAACATATACAGGGTGATACACGTGCACACTACCTGTCTCCACGAAACTATTAGGGAATACAACCACCTCTACTAGAACGATATCTATCTCTTTCTTCCTGGCTATCCAAGATTCAAAGAGAAAGCAGGAGAAAAAATGCAACAAAGAGGGTGTATGGAGTTGGGAGCATCATCAGAGGCTGTGGCAGCAACAGCTGTGATAAATGTTTACACAACAAGAGAAGTCCATGATGTATGGTTGATGCAGCTTTTACCTTCTCAACTCGAACAACCAACAAAAGTGGGAGTAATCAGTTCTCGGCAGTGAAAAAGGACCAGTCAAGTGTATCTGCAAAAACTTGGGAACGACGAGAGAGAGGGAGACTGAGAGAAAGAAACACACAAAGAGAACGAGCGAGTGGGTCTAGTAATCTCGAATTCAGTGGTACAATAAGTCTTCCCTCCTTGTTGAGGTGTTAAAAATATAGATCTTGCAGTGAGTATAGAAAAAGAACATGACTAGAAGTATCTAGTTTGGCAGGAGTGGTTAGGCATAAGCAGAAGAACATCAAAAACGATGCACTTCTGAATAACCATATATGTTTCAATCTCTGAAGAGAGTGTTTTGTTGGTTGTTGGCTTCCCTGGCGGACAACCAACCTGGGCTGAACAGTTAAACCGATTGGAGTAAAAGATGTGCATGTGACATGCTGAAAGTTATTATGTATATATCTCCTACCCGCCACCGATTGGATAGGTGTCGTCGTCTCGTCGACGCTTGGTGATAGTGGTGACAACGACAGTCTTAAAATTATAGGGAAAACAGTTGCAATGGAGAAAGCAGGCGGAGTAGTGTGCGGTTGATGGGTAGTCTACAAACAGTTGTTATACTTTCCATGAGCTGCTAGTTGGGGATTCACTCAGGCGATTATTCCGAGAAAAGACATTTTTATCATCTCATCCACAACACCGAGTCTCCCACTAACATCTAACCAGAGACTCAGAGGAAGAAGTAAAAGCCAGTTTTGAATACATATTCTATCCAATAACAACACCTCTCTCCACCGCTCTATTCCCACCAACCGCTGTTTTGCAACCCACCGGTTTCCGTAAAGCAACCAGGGAAAAAATTAATTAAGGCAACTACATGCTGTACCTTGTTGCAATATTCACAACGTATCTCTATTATTATTATACTGATATATAGGAATAATATGAATGAATACAAGTTCTCGCAGGTGCAAACAAATACGTGTGTCCTATGCAACATCTCCAACAAACATCTGAATAATATGCAGTGTTACTACCGCTTCTATGACTTTCTCTAGAGAAAGCAAAGTCAAATGTAAACGTGTTGGTGAGCAAACTATAGCAAATACTTTTGATTCTTTCACCTTTTAACTTGAACAAGACAAATAATAAATAAAGAAAGGGGAAAGAAGGATACTCGCGAGTTGTGTGTGTAGTTTTATTTTGTTCTCTCTCGATCTAGTCGGTCGTCGTTATTGTCAATATATAAAAATACATGATGGAAGCCCATCTGTTGCTGCTCGAATCTGTGAGCAAATTTATTTCGTTTCCCCAGTTTACTTGGTCAACTGGTTTAGCAGCTACCGACGAGTTTTTTCACGGCCACTTTTACCATTACTTGTATATGTACACATTACTGCTCGGCAAATGCAATCAGCTTGACTGGCGAGAGAAGCAGGAAATCTCTCTACTAATACGATTACTACTCCTAGTCATGTTAGCAATGAAGTAAAATAGTACTTTGCATAAATGATATAGGACATGCATATTTATTATGTGATACATACACTATGGACAAGATTACACTTGGAAAATACAATTCTTTGTTGCCACTGAGCAAGTGAACTGTGACTTATTTACTTGAGCTGTAAGAAAATATATTATCAATACTAGAAGATAAAAACTTAAAGGGTTACTTCTTATTGTTGAGAACAAAGCTGGGGAAAGTCGAGTGGTGCGAAGATGTGTTCTTGAGTGCTCATGAATATCACAAGAAGGGAAGAAGAAGGAGAGAAGAGAGAAAAAAAAACAATTTCGGTGACACAAAAAAGATTGCTCACTTCTGACGATAATATCAACCGCTAAAATCTATGGGAGAGTGAAGAAAAGGAGAAATAAATAAAGGACGTGGACGGCGACGACATCGATAGGATAACAGTATTAGCAAGGACAAAAGGCATGGGACTCCTTTTCAGCGATGATATTCCCTTTGTGATAAATAATGAGAACGAGTTTGTTTGATCCTCATCTCCTGTTATACTGTGCGACATGAGTGAAAACATGGAGTCAAAGTCACCGGTGAAATCGGAGCTGGAAGCGTACTTGGAATCGCATCCGGAATTCATCCAGACCTGGCTGAAGGAGAAGGCGAGTCCCGAGACGAAGAGGAAAGTGCTCACTAGCTGTTCCACAACTCCCGTGATCGCAACTACGCTGACGGCACAAGAGAGAAGCAATAACGACACTATCAACACCAGCTCCATCGTCAATAACAATAACAATAGTTCGGCTGTCAATAATAACACGCTGAGGGGAGGCTCTTCACCAGGTGCTGAGCAAGCAGCATCGATAGTTGTAACAGAATCCCCATCACCAGCTCATGTCGGTGCCTCTGCTGCCATTCCTTCTGCCATTCCTTCTGCCAGCGGTAGTAGCAGTGGCAGTAGTCAACGACATAGTCCCGTAAATGACAGCTGTAAACCATCTGCTACTCTGGAGGAAAATAATGATGAAATCACTCCTGTTCAAAGACCAAGGTCTCATTCAAAAAGAAATTCCATTACTTCAGATCGATTTCAATCTTGGATTGCCTCCTCTCCAAAGCACAAGGCGGATCGTGCCTTGCCTCCCGGTTTAGTCGCATCCCAGCTACAGCATCTAGATGAAAATGAATTATTTATCGAGCTGGTTAAAGACATTTCAAATGAGTTGGATATTGACATTCTCTGTCATAAAATCCTTGTCAATGTTGGATACCTCACACAGGCTGACCGATGCAGTCTTTTCCTTGCGAGGGGCCCTTCCGACAAACGACACTTGGTTGCAAAGCTCTGGGATGTTACCGTAGACTCAGGTAAATATTGATATTAAGCACTTTATTTTTTCACAGGAAAAAGAGAAAAAACATTCCGCTTAAATTGTTTTCACCTCTGGTAGTACTAACAGTTCTTCTATCGTTGCCACCACATTTTCGCACATACAAGAGAACTTGTTAAAATACGCGACAACAAAAGACTCCGAATCTAGAGAGAGAGAGAAAGATATAGGCAGCCGACAAGAGAAATGAGAAGAACTACGCGTGGGATGATAAAAATAAACAGCTGTAAATGAAGTTTTCATGCTTCCTTACTCAATTTTGACGGGCATTACATTTCTACTTTGTTGTCTGCCTCTCTCCCAGAATGATAATACGGAAAGTCTTTATCTAGAGAATCTATTCCCCCACACTCTTTTTCAAACTACTCGTCATCGGCAGAGAAAGTTGAAATGAAAGCATTTTTGAGCCATAGTGGCTGCTCGATATCAGCTCTCTGCGAAAGAAAATCTTTCGCTTTAATTGATACGTACGTACCTCATCTTCACTGGGCTGTGAAAAAATCGAGCGAAAGATCTCTCTACTTTGCCTGCTCTGATGTGTGTAGCAGAAAGGATGTGATGTGGGCATAGTTAACGAAACAGAATAAAAGGAATGAAAATATCTCTGTCTAGGAACACGTTTTCACGTACATTCACTCACACAATTGTGTGTATACACACAGATCGCAGACGATGCGACATGAAAATATTCCCTTCATTCCTCCTTCAACGCTTCGAGAGAAACATGTAAAAACGACAAACGGAATTTCCCTCTATTCACTTAGCTGTCAATGTCTTCCAAAAATATCATGGCATTTTCTCACATAGTTATTTAGTCAAGTCAGACTTACGATTAGTGAAAGTCATAGCTCTATTGATGATGTGAAATAGTTGAACTTTGGAAATCTATCTTTTTAAGGGAAACTCGTAGTATGCATAGAGAATCATAACGTGAGTATGGCATTCGTACGGAATCAAAGAGCGGTAAGGAGAATAGGTGTTCCTAATCCTTGGAAACCGCTTGCTTTATCATTAAAAATTAACTGATGGATCATTCTATCCCATTTTGTAGACGTGGAAGAGTCGCTGCGGAGAGCCAAGTCGGAGGAGATCCGTATTCCATTCGGGGTGGGTATTGCGGGCCAGGTTGCTCAAACGAAGGAGATCATCAACATAAAAAATGCATATGAAGTAAGCCTTTCTCTTTCTTTTAAACAGCTTTCTTTCTCCGTAACATAAATAATTCCACTTTACATGCTCCCCTTTTGTTGTTCCCTCGTTAATCTGTACAGCATTATCGTGCTTTGCTTGTAAACTGCGAAAACCATTCATTTTATCGTGCGAGATGATAGTTACCAAGGATTATAATAAATAATAAAGAATGAAATGAGCTTTCCTCTTAAAACACGAATAGATAGCATGAAAATTACAACTCTCTTAGATGAGCTGGAGTTTTGTTAAAATTTAAAATATATAGGTAATATCTTTTGTCTTGCTTCAACTACGCGATTCCTGGTATTGCTTACAGTTTGAAGCATGATATTTCGTAAACCCTGTTCAAAATGGGGAAACAAATTGTTTAAAAACTGACAAAACTTTAAAACTGCTGGATACAATCATTCTCTTTTTATTACATACCATCAAATGTTTCAAATCCTGTACTTCCTTACAACATATTTATTGTTGCTTAGCTTCGCGATTTAAAAAATGCAAAATGGATGTACTGAAAAATTTTTTTACTCTGGTGGAATTTACATTTCTTACAGTCAGCATTCACCATTATTTATCTATTTTCCAAAACTTGGACTTTTTATTAGAGATGGAGTGAGTGGTGGTGTGTACGACTGACGAGAGCAAAACGCAAAAGTAGAATATTAAACTGAGCATTGTGTAAATATCCGGGGGTATGTAACTATTTTATAATTTGAAAACGATGTTTGTGGACTATCAGCTATAGTACGTTTTTCAGAAAGTATTCTGTATAAATGAAATATACAGACAAATTATATTTTTGTCTGATTTTATTTCTCAGCACCATGAACCATGTACACAAATTGCGTGATATTACTTGGTTTACAGCTTATTATTATTATTTTTTGCTGTTCTTATATCGTTCTTGCTCTTTTTACATCCAAGTATGTAGAAACAAATCGATTTTCATGTTTTATTTTCCTGTGGAAATGAAAAGTTGGAAGAAAAGTAGATAATAACACGGTATGAGATATGAACGGGAGAGAAAAGAGCTACTCTGTAAAATATCGTTGAAAGAGGAACAAAGTGTAATATGCTCTGAACTCTGAAACGATATAGGGATATTATTATTTGTTGTAAATGTTTGGTTAGAGGGTTGGTTTCGTTAGTGTTCTCTGCTTTATCTCCACAAAACCCAAAAAGTGTATATATTAAGTATGGATTTTTTTTATAGGTAAAGCATTATGGTTATGGTATTGAAGATTTCAGCATTGCAGGAATCTACTGTTGAGCAAAAACGCGTCATTTTATGCCTCCAAACCATTTGCTGCTCCCTGTCATCATGGTGGAATCGTATTTGCAAATGGTTTAGTGATGTGACGACTAAAAAAGTTGTGCCGTTAATGAAAAGTTAATGTGAGGAGCAAAGAAAAAAATAGTACCAGGTTCGATGATGGCGATGAATGTGAATTTAGACTGCATATAAAAATATTGTTTGATGAGCGCAAATTCTGCATATTCTTATCATATTAAAAACATCCGTACGTATCGTATTTCGTTATCATTCCACCCCAATTGGCTGTAAGTCTAGCTAAGTTTCATTGCTATTCACAATTTCCCATCGTACTTAACACAATGCTTGCTTTACTCCAAATAATAAACACCGGATAGCAAGGGGTGAACAAAAACGGGAAAACTTTGATACTAATTGAAACTTTTAAGACAAAACCTAGTTGATATATAATGGACAAAACGTATTTAGAGCAAAATACAAGACACCATTTAGAAACAAAATTTTGTTTTACGATGAAATAGTTGAGCGAATTCTTGTAGAATAAATCTAATAAGCTTACAGCTATTGATTTCAGCTTATAATTGTAAAAACGAATTGATGAAGGAAATTTTGCATTTGGATGTCTTACTGATTTGTTACTATTGACCAGTTTTGAATGCATCCAATTTAAGTTTCTCAATTTTATGCTGACGTTTTCTCAGTTACTTCCATCACTTGTTGTGTTTCTTAAATGTAGCTTTGCTGACGATAATAGTAATAATAATAATTAATAATATGTTGAAACAACTTAAATTCAAACAATTCCACTATCTGATAGCTGTCTTTAGATAGCCAATTTTATTTGTCATTTTGCTACCCTAACCTTTTCTGATTCAAATACTTGAAGACTAAAAGATTGAAGACGTTAGACGTTTGAACCGGTAGACAAAGCATCAATCATATTGATGCATATTTAAAAAAGGGCAAAGAATGCATGAATTTAAAGGAACTTCCGAGTTTCTTCATCATTAAAGAACTTTAATGATTCGTAGTCATTTGTCTGTTTGATAGTAAAATTAAAATAATGTTTGCTATAAGAAAATTATTTACATATGTGTCGTCGTTCTTATGAATTTGGGTATAACTATTACTGGCCAACACTACTAACTGTATATAAAAGTTCAATAAATGAAACACTGTAAACAAACAAAAACGATTGTTGGTGTCGGAAATCGCGTGTTTTTGTACATATCCCTATTTATCAATCTACTTTTCATGATATGTACTTTTTGAATATATGCATGTATATCCATGTTTATTAGATATGGATAACATTTAAAAACCTATTCAGTGCATAGCAGTACTTGTAAAAACCGTATACTATATTATATTGCCATTGTCCTATCGAATGGATGAATGGATATTAAAAATAAATTGATTTAACTAATGTTTTTTCGGAATTCTGCTATTCGGTGATTCGTCAAAGCACATATTGCTGTAAAAATATTTGCGCTTAAGCTGCCTTACTGACTCTTCCTATATAAATATAGCACAAAGATTACCTATGTGAAATATACAATAAAATGTATGGGTTCAATGTTTTTTGTTTGAGCTGCATGTAATGGGTAACGTCTGTAACAGGCAATATCTACTTCCTTCCATCCTTTACTTCCTCTCCAAATTAAGCAAAAGTGTTTAGTAAAATAAACTCACTTCTGTATCGAAGGGAATATTACATTCATAAAATTTCAATGAAGCTATTACATTGGAATCGTGTCCGTCAATTAAATTATCCATCCTTTATTGTTACTACTGTCATTTAAACCATTGCAAATGCTACAGCCTTTCCTATTTGCACACTTCACTGCTTGAATGCCCTTAAATTATTCCGGTAGCTTTTACAAGCATCATCCGGAATGTTTAGAGTTTGGAGCCATTATCACGGATGTGTTAGAACGAAAACATGTCGCTTTCTGCTGATTTTGTCGCTAGAAAAGCAAATAATTTGATCTCAACCCTCACTTTAAATTGATTTCTGCAAAGCAACGATTAAGATGATGTTTTTAGAAGCCGAGGAAATAGTAGAAACGAGGGAGAAAGTAGAGCGGAGAAAGCATGAAAGAAAATTTATATGAATGGATGATGATAATCAGAGAACGAGGGAAAATGCAAGAAAAATGAGAAAATATGTATGCAAATATGCACGAAAAATCGGCAAAATAGGACATAAAATAGGACAA
>JAQIXX010003762.1:0-18422 GCA_034700605.1 Willowsia nigromaculata | reverse complement strand
CAACCGAGCCCGCTCAGGAGTTTAATGCATGGGGTGGTCATCGACTTCCAAAGCATCTCAAACAGATCTTACCGACTAATATTACTTTCCATATGAATGCCATACTTTTTAGTTTTGTTCGAGCAGCACACGGTAATGAACGTGTGGATAGTGTTGGTTTAGCTGAAACAGAATTGATGCTCTGTACAGCCGACCAGCTAGCCTGCTCTTAAGAAGCGTATAGTTCCTACATGGCACGTGAGGAAAATAAATACTGGAAGTCGCGACTGAATGATGGAATCCATTGAACGTCTTAGTGATGCGGGATTGATTACTCAGTGGAATATGTGGTCACAATGGAGTTCATTGCTAAAAAGTAAAGTCTTTCAAGGTCCGAAATTAATTTTTTAAACACCAGAATACATAAATATGGAAAAAGTCAGCGTTTTAATATGCAAGTGGTTGAGATTGCTAGTTATTGGTGGTGTCATATTTATTATTGAAAATAACACCAACATTTTTGGATAATAATGTCTTAAAATAATTAGCTTGTTTTAAGTTTTTGTCAAGTTAAAAAAATATCAATAGTTTATACGCAACCTTAAGCTAACGACATTGTTGCGTAATTGAGCTTTTGTTTTGAAAAATGAAGCACAGCGTTTTGAAATGCCTATTTTAACATTTTCACTACCCGAAATGTATTTATAGCAATGCTTTTAAGCATGGTCAAAACCGTGGTCCTATGAATTCGCCTATATTCTTTATAAGAAATTTGTAACGGCCTGCAACTTTTTATAAATTTTTTCATGTACTGCTCATCTCTAGACCATTTGTATCGCCGACAATGAGCCAGTGTGATTATCGACTGCTTGTGAAATCTTCCAGCAAATTCAAACACTCCAGCTAAAACTACTACTGCAAGACAAATGATATTTTCCAAAAGAATCATTTCAAAGCTGTTTAGCTGCTCTCTGTATGAAATAAAAACTGTATTGCAAAATATGATGCAAAATCTGAGAACAGTTTCCCCAGGCAGTATCAAAACACCGTAAGTGTCCATCATATATCCAAATATTATCCCATACTCACGAAGCGATATCGGCAACCATTTTTCCGTTCTGAAAGCAGATTTTGTGAAGTATTTACTCGTACATAAGCCAGGTCGGAATTCACGGGATGTTATGATAACGGCGAATGTCATCATTGCAATCAAATACTGGATTACATATCCAAGAAAAAGTGCACCCGTTAAATAGAAATATGTTCCGGTTACACTAAATATCGGCAACAAAAATGACTTTGGAGATACAAAACTAGTGAACAGCATTTCAGCTTGAGGATAAATCCAGAGAGCTAATGACCCAAATGTACCCATTGAGACCACAGGTATTGAAACTACAAATATAACCCTATCAATTGTTTTAAGCAAAGTGGATTTGCGAAATTTTTCAGGATGTATGAATTTTTCTGTAATAAAATGAACGGAATTAATTAAACATATCTATGATTTACTATGATATAAACCTAATTCAGTTTTTTGTACGATACCCTTGAAGTCTTCGGCATATCCTTCGAAAAGATTATGGACCCGTGTAACACCTTCTACGTCTCTGTAGAACATGCAGAGGTTAAAAAATATGCTTATGAAGAAAACTAGAGATAAAGAACACATCCCCCAATCTAAAACTGAACATGTTTGGAACATTGTACAGTTAAATATGCAACGAATACTGAGAAACACGTGAAAAGTAGAGTATGCAAAGTGTAGACATGGTAAAATCATTTGGCGTCCAAATATTCGCTTTTTATATTTGCCAACTGCTTCGTCATACACAAACGGCGTGATGCCAAGATAAAACAGACATTTTCCAATAACCCTCAGGAAATTTAATGTACGGCTAGTAATCATGATGGCGGGGCTGTTAGGTTTTTAATAGAACGCTTTAATAGACAAAATAGATATTTTAAAAGAACCCACAAGACACGTTACGATCAAAAATTCTCAGTAAACCACTCAAGTTTTTTGTATTCACACTTTTTTGTGTTAAAGTCAAAAACACGAGGAATAATAGTGACTTATTAACTTAACACAAAATTTTAGTCTTGCACGCATCAAAAGTGGATAAACGTCAATCAACAATAAGGTAGAGCCGTTTAAATATGGCATGAAATATTATATTGCAGGTTTACGTACTGATGGTAAATATAACTAAAGCAAATGTTCCAAGTTCAATGTTTTAATGCTTGGTTGGATATGGAAAGTTTTGCTCGAAACTAAAAAGCCCAGCATATTTTTGTCGTATTATTCAATTTTATAAAAGAGTATTAATACAAACCAATAACTGGACTAGTCCATTTTTAAAATATGGGAAAATTTTATCTTAAATTGGTTTAGAAAGATACAATAGCCATGGATGATTTACGTCATTTGGAAGCCTTTACAAGCATTAAGAAAAAAAAAATTATGAAAAATTGTTTTCCAGTCTTATCATATAAAATTGATAATTGACTCATTAAATTGCTTTTATTATTAGAAACTTTAAACATGTAAGCTATTCTCAGCATTTTATTATCTTTACAAAGTCAGAATTCGATTTTTGAGTGGGTTTTTGGCCTCATTGATTTTTTTAATGGTCATCACTTCATTTTCGGAATTCAAAACTCTTTTAGTTTCAACATTTGTAGGGGAAGAAGATTAATCGTAATTTAATGACACTTTTATTTCTTATGAGTAAAAAACCCGTTAATGCCCAATTGCTCATTGCTTATACAAACTAACGTGTTTGGATGATTTCCCGTTTATTTTAATATATTATTTACGTTTTCGAAAGATAACATGGTAAGTATTTTAACATATAAGGGTAATTTAACATTCGTTACATTTGGTGAGAGAGTATTAAACATTAAACAGGGTAAACCAAACATTATATATATTTCAGTAAATTCTAGGATTCACGAGTTTATGTTCAGTTTTGTTATGCTAACATTTTATGGTTTTGTCTGATGATAAGTCATAAAAACATAACGTCAATGACCACAAAATACATGTTTACAAATCCTGTCTGTCAGACTTTCCATTATAGTTATATGTATGTTTACACAATTGTCATGTAAATTTAGAACGTTAGTTTTGAATAAAATAATGTACCAAACGACCTACCTTTACTATTCGAATAGACGCTTAGAACATTTTATCGGAATTTCGTATTTCGAAATTGTGAACTGATAATTGGTTTTGAAATTGATTAGATGGTTTTGAGTAGTTGTGTCCTTTTGAAGAAAGAAAAAATTTAAAAAAAATCTATTATGAAATATTCCCAATAAATTACAAAGCAATAGTTTATAACAGCACATACCATCATCATGGTAAATTTAAGGTATTGACCGAAAAATGTTGCACTGCTTTAAATTCAAATACTCTATTTTGAAATTGACGCCGCGGCGTGTACTGACTGCGTGGGTGTTTCATCTATATTCCGAAGACATGCAAATTCAGTGTCTTGCAGTAGCTTTTAATAGCTGGTATTTAGAAGCTTCAGGACTTGTTTATTACACGGCAGGCATTTCGAATATTATCATTTTTCAATTAAATATTCCTTCTTGACGTGTTTATGCAAATAAACCTGTCAAAATACATAACTTTAAGCAAAGCTTGATACGCAAGACACAAATAAGTTCCTTGTAAGCAAGAGAAATTATTTAAGCTATTCCTCATTTGAAGCCAACGGTTACGTATTAATATAGTTAAAATTTTAAAAGCGGCACTTGACGTTGGGTGTGTCCGTTTGAATTTAAAATTTAAACTTATTTTAAAATATGTTTTGACCATTGTTTTCCAAACAGAATTTTGTTTAAGACAACAGACATCTGCATTCCGACTAACAGTTTTACTTTGAATCCAAACTTGACCTGTAACCAAAACTTACTAAGAGCAAAATTTCCTTTCAAAATCGTAAAACATCATAAACTAAGCTTTTTTGGCAGGAAACAGCCTATTTCTTCAGATTCAATAAAATTGTGGTATTTCAAAACATGCTAATAAAAGAAAACATTTTAAGCTTGTGGGGACTCCACTTAAAAATTTTGACTGTACTTGGCACATTTCCAATTCGTCTAAAACTAGAACCTTCACCAAACAAATCACCCGGTCGGACAACAAAAGTAGTAGTTTCCCGAGAAACTTCAAAACTGCAATGGGAAAAGAGAAAATTGTTCCTCAGCATCCTTTTTGTTCTTCTTCTGTGGATTCAACTTCTTATGAACAAAAGTATTGTTCCAAAATACGTCACCCTAGACTGCTCAATGTACGCTGCCACAGCTTTCGTATTTGTCGTTATAAAACGGATTTATGTCCAACAGCACAAAGAAGTTGCAGAGCTTCTAAATCTACTCGTAAAACACGAGAAAAGTCATATCATTAAATCAGAAAATAACATCGAAAACATTGAGGTGTTAGGAAAATACGAAAAATATTTTATTCAATTTGAACAGATTTGTGCTATTTGGGCAGGTATCGTTTTACCAACATCATACACACTTCAGAGGACTTTGATTCCATGTTCTCCAGCAACAATTGGCTACTTTTTGTTGGAAAGCTGTCATGGCTTCGCTATATCAGATACAGTTCACATGCTAATAGGCTATTTATACTTGCCTCAATATATTTACCAGTTTTTAATATCTTGGGTTAGTTTCGTAATTACTATCGATACACTCGGATCATTTGCCTTTCAAGTACTACAAATGATTTTCGTAATTGGCTATGCCTTAACTTATTACATGAGACATTTTCGTATACTCTTTACCAAGAAACTTGGTTGTAAATACAATTGTAACGGATTTCTAAGACTACATATACCAGTGTACAGAGAGCTACAAATTGTCTGCAAGTATTTCAACATGATTCATCAAGATGTTAATATAATTTTTATAATGTGGGCGATTCTTTATGCATTTATTATATCAAGTTATGTTTTAATTTCTTCTGCTGAAAAATTGAGCCTTGCCCAGCTTATTATTTACGTAAATGCGTTGATGCAAACGTTTATCTCAATATTAGTCGTTTACGGGATATTGTCTAAGGTGAATGGAGTGTCATTGGAAACTCTTGGGTTTCTGAAACAAATTGTAATTCCTAGAGTGAGGAGATCACTTGATAGGAAATGGGCCACAAGATTTGTCAGATCGTTGCAGCCATTAAAAATACGATTAGGTGAAGTTAATTATATTGATAAGTGTACACCCATGGTTTTGTTGAACTATGCGTTTGAACAAATTGTAAATTTACTTCTTATGTAAGCAATTCATTTATACTAAACTTTAGATATGACAATAAAATTATATAAGGTTGAAAATTTAAGAAGCGAAAAAGACACGTTTATATCATAATATAATTACATATCTTTTCAAAATTCAAAACTATGCGACATAGCGTAAAATCTTGCTGAAATTGTGAGGGACATCAAGTTGATAAGATAACTATTTATAACCGGCGAATCATGCTATAAAGGATAGTAGGATGGTATCACAAATATGTTCACCAGAAACACTTATTGTGCTATTTGCGATGAAACGCATATATGTATAATAAACTAGAGTAAATATGTTTTCATTTGTTAAATATTTTTGAAAGAGTTCATCCTAAAGTGTTGAAACCGAGCTACACGACCCAAAATTTGACAACAACATTTGAAATAATTCAGGGATTTGAGAGAAACTTTAAACCGTTGAAAGAAAAATACACAAAAATTGACCCCATGTAAATGTTTAATACAAAATGGGAACCATTGAGGAAATTTGGGGGGGGGGGGGGTTTAGAGAAAGATTTTAATTAGAAAACTCTTTTGGACTACTTTTTTTAAATCTAGTAGGAAAAATTATTGAAGAATTTGAGTCTTTTGTAATCCTCAGAATTTTGTCTCTTTCTCCCTTTTGCTACGTGGTGGCCTCGAGCCTCCTCTGCGCGCTTCCTAACGCTAGTATATACATACACATCATGCATCCCACATACTTTGAAAAAAGTTGAAGTGTGTAGGCAGGAAAATTATTGATCTAAAAATTAATTTTTAAAATGTTTTCGACGAAGTCATATAGGCAATTTAATAAAAGACAGAAGCTTTATTTTTCTTGATTTTCCTTCCAACATTTTTGCTTATGCTTTATTCTCTTGAAAATTGAGTGGGAAGTAAAAAATTATTACCAATCTTGGAAGGGATATACGTACATAAAATACATCCCACACAATTTGAAAAAGTTAATTTTTTTCTTTGGTAAATGTATAAAACTACTCAAAATTAGAAGCAAATAAAGAAGTGGCAGTAAGTATAGGTAAATTGTGCAAACCCAAACTTATTTTCATAACAATATTAGTCCAAGATTTTAGTAATTTAAGTTCCGCACTGAACCAAGTAACTCAGGTTTGATTTGTTACCAAGATCTATAAACCAATAGGATCTGGATACTAGGGTCGATGGAAAATTCAGAACTTCGACTTGGACTGTTTTCTAGCTTTCTAACGCTTCGATTTGAGCCAAATTAATGTTTATGGGTTTCTATGCATTTCGTAGTAGTTTTTTAATTAATATGAAGTCAGTTAAATGAAGTAAATAAACAGCTCTTAACATAATGAGCTTACCTTTCCGGACTACATGTTGAAAAAACTTTTAGAAGATTTTTAAAAAACCATATGCTTAATTTGAGAGACAACGTAGTTTTAGATAAGTTTTAAATTATGTTTCAAACAAAAATTCTCCTTACTTTTGCTCTGAACTTTAAAAAAAATTTAAGCGATTACATGGAATGGGCGTGTGCCAAAAAATGAAGGATTCCTCTTATTGGTCCTCTTATATAAGTATTTAAAACATAGTTTTCAGTTTTTATCGACTCTAGTCTAGTCAGTAAATTTTGAAGAAGAAAGACACCATTGTTACTACAAAACAGCTCAAATACCAGTATTTCGTTTACCGATATATTAAAGCAAAATGTTTAGCAAACGTCTCTATAGAATGGTTAATTTAATGGCTAATTCCGGAAACAAATTAGGCTCACACGTATTTGTTTTTAATCTTGGTAAGCTAACTGTCGCGACCAGCAAGAATTCAGCAACAAAATACAACTTTTGGATGACAATTTTCTGGATGATTGGATGGCTTTTGATAGTGCTTAAAGGATTTTTCAATCCCACTTCAAACAACATAATTCTAAACGTATTTTATACCATAACATTATTCGCTTACGCTTTGATATTCAAAATTGCGCAATTCCACTCCACGGATATCACTCTTTTTCTAAATGGAGCAATACAACTTTGTCTCTTCATTAAAGGTAGGCATTGTTTGAATTTGTATTTGTGATAGCATTATCAAATTTGAAAAACAGAAGTAATCAAAAGTTTCATTTTAGAAAAATACATGCCTCGTTTTGAAGCCGAAAAGGACAAACAAAATCTTATGCTGGACACTGCTGTTTTTATTTCCTCTTCTGGTTGCGTTTTTATGGCAATTGTTGGTTGTTCCTTGTGTTTTTATGACCCAAGAGGATTTGTATTTTTTGGACAACTACTACCAATTACTTATTACCGTTTTTTTCCTATTGGATTAATAATAGCTTGTTATCACAGCTATCTTTGCATCACAGCCTGGATGGCAATTATACCCGCGCTCACAATAGCCCTAGCATACTTGTACCTACTCACTGTGGTACTAACGAAGGAGTTTAAAATTGAGGCAAAGAGGGTATATAAAACGGGACCAGAATTTCGTCAATCTTATCATCTACGTCATGGCTTTAGAAGTTTCCAAATCCTCAACGAGTATGGCATGTGTTTCATTGGCTCTTCAGTTACAAGCTCTCATATCATATTCACAATATTTCCTGTGTTTGTAAATTTTATGATTGTGTGCCACTGGGATAGTGTTTATGTTATTATGAAAGTAGGGATAGTTTGTCAATACATACTGGTTGTTAATTTTTGGATGTTTGTGCTGCAAATTGGGAAGTATTTGTGGGTAAGAGAAACTAAAATATTTGACACTTGGAAGAAGAATGACTGGTGTGGTGAAAGTAGAATGGAGAAAAAAGCAATGAGGAAGTTCCAAAAGAGCTGTAGAATGATATTGATTTATCATGGTAAAACGTTTGTTTTAGGAAGAATGACACAATTCAATTATGTGAAAACTGTTATTGTTCTAACCTGCAAAGTTCTAATAGCTGGGAAAATTAAATCATAGATATAGTCTTTAGTTTAGTTGTTTAGTTTTAAAGAATAAAACATTTTAATAAAAAATAACATGTCACTTATGTCCGTTATCATTGAATTTGGTAATTATTGAGTAAAAAATTAATTGATTGGTAAATGTTGTTAGCATAGCATTAGCATGAAACGCATTTCAGGCAATGAGAAAGGCCCTTGTTATATGGACAATAAAAAGGACAATATCCAGTAAAACGTAGTTCATGACGCACACAGAATTCAAGTTCTCACACACAAATCAATAATTTTTGTGGTTAAAGCAAAAATGGGCAAAAGTTGAATATAATTTTTTTTCACCGAGCCAACAAAATAGCTTTCATTCTTTTCAATTATGTACACACTTGTTACGTAAGTTAAGAATATAGTTTTAACAGAATATATGGAAAACACTATTGTTGTTTCCCGAATAGATGCTTCAAACATTTTATAGGAACTTCGTGTCTGCAATTATGAAAAAATAATTGGTTATAAAACTGAAAACTAAATTCCAAAAAGTAAGCCTTGGCATTTACGTATTCCCTGAGCTTTAGTGGATATCTATTATAAAAGCACTATGTGCTGTCTATTTGGGATTTTATAGTAGCTTTTAGAAACCCGTATTTTTACATATTGATATACGAGAGACAACTAGACAGCCCATTCCCGTCAGATGCTAATATGAACATTTGAGGAAGTCAGATGACTTTTTAAATGTAGGGTGCATATTTTAAATACTGGAATATTCCAATCATTTATTCTTGTCTGGCGTGTTCATTTCGGTAATAAACGTGTCAAGATAAATAATATCAACCAAAGTTTGAATCAACCAACCATTCCCAAAACTGCAATGGGAAAAGAAAAAAAGGTTTCTCGGAGTCATTTTCGTTCTTCTTCTGTGGATCCAGCTTGTCATCAATAAAAGCATTGTTCCCAAATATGTCACTTTAGATTGCTCAATGTACGCTGCCACAGCATTTGCATTCATCGTTATAAAATTAGTTTATGTTCAACGACACAGAGAAATAGTGGAGCTTCTAAATCTACTTTTGAAATATGAGACACGTCATGTATCCAAATTAGTAAATAAGATAGAAGACATCTCAGTGATTAGGAAATCGGAAAAATTATTTATTCAGTTTGTACAAACTTGTGGAATTTGGGCAAGTATCGTCTTACCGACAGCGTACACACTTCAGAGGACTTTGATTCCATGTTCTCAGGCAACATTTGGCTACTTTCTGCTCGAAGGCTGCCATGGTCTCGCGAATTCAGATGAAGGTCACAAATTAATAGGTTACCTGCAAATGCCTCAATATATTTACCAACTTTTAGTTTCTTGGGTAAGTTTTGTAGTTATTGTTGATACGCTCGGATCATTTTTCTTTCAAATAGTACAAATGTTTTTTGTAATTGGTTATGCACTAATTTATTACATGAGACATTTTCGTCTACTACTTTGTACCAGGCTTAATGCCAAATACAATTCAGAAGGGTTTATAAAATTTCATATGCCAGTCTACAGAGAGCTTCAAATTGTTTGCAAATATTTTAACTTGATTCATCAAGATATTAACATCATTTGTATAATGTGGACGGTTCTTTGTGCTTTCATTATATCAAGCTATATTTTAATTGCGTTTTCTGATAGATTGAGTCTGGCACAGCTTATTATTTACGTGTATACAATAATGCAAATGTTTCTTTGCATTGTGGTCGTTTACGGATTATTGTCCAAGGTTAATGGAGTGTCGTTAGAAACTCTTGGGTTTTTGAAGCAAACAGTAACTCCTAATGCGAAAGGATCACTTGAGAGGAAATGGGCTAAAAGATTTGTGAGGTCTTTGCAGCCGCTAAAAATAAGATTAGGGAACGTCAATTATATTGATAAGTATACACCTTTGATCCTGCTAAATTATGCTTTTGGACAAATTGTAAATTTATTACTTATGTAAAGGGAAAGATTACTGAAACTGATTTGACAACAAAAATTGTATAAAGTTGATGATTTGAAGAGAAAATACTATAATGAAATATAATAAATTACCCATTCTAATTTGTTAAGTTTGATATATACAGAGGAAATGTTGCCTTTTAAATTCTACTTTTTATCAAATTACTACAAAACTAGTGAGCGTTAGATCAGATCTTGCTAAATTGTTAGCGACATCAAAATAAAAAGGAAGCCATGTCTCGTGCATTAATCCAACGAGGAGAGTACGATTGATAAACAAATACTGTCCACCCACAAAGTTATATTGTGCTAGATATTTGTGTTGCAATATGCATGTGCTTTATAAATTATAGTACGATAAAATCTTTTGTTCGGTGGTTAAAGGCTCTTTTTTCCTATTTATTCTAAAGCCTGGGAATGTAGTCATGCATTCCAAATTTTCATAGCATAAGGAAAGTAGCTTTTTTGTTAGAAAAATTTGGTTTCACAAGGTGTAAAATAAAAAAGCATGGCACACATTTACACATATTCGGCTCATTTCACAATAAAACTTGACACATTCAGCATAAGCCTCAATTTTAATCAGTATGAACATTTGAGCAAGAATGCTATTTATTATAGGCCGCGATGTGGGTTGATTGTTAAGGTTTAGTTCATTCAAATATTCACTAAGGAAACGAAAATAGTTTATTGCTATGTAAAGCATATTTTCTGATCAATTTTAAATTCCAAGCTTATAACAGCATAGATAATACTATTTCAATAGAAAAAAGGTACATGGCGTGGTCGTTTACGGAGTATTATCCAGAGTAAATGGAAGGTCATTAGTCATTAGAAACTCTTGGGTCCTTGAGGCAAAGAGTAATCCCCGAAATGGGAAGATCACTTGAAAATTGGCCATAAGGCTTGTGAAGTCGCTGCAGCCATTACAAAATAAGATTTGGTGAAACATATTGTATTGACAAGTATACGCCTTTGGTTTTGTTGAACTATGCGTTTGGGTACACTCTAAATTTTTCTATTCATGTAAGCAATAAATTTGTTCTGAAACTTTTGATAAGACAGCAAAAAGCACAGTAATTGTAATAAAGAGAAAAGTGAATTTCACAAATTAATTTAAAACTCTTAATGTAATACACAAAATAAAATTTGTCTTAAGATATCTTATTTGCTTGATCAAAAAAACATTCCGTATATTCTTGGCATTTCATATACAACTAAAGGCGTTCAAAGTATAGCAAAACTAAAAAGGAACCATATTGAACCGTAAATGGAAGTGAGCCACGAACGGATGCCTGCCAATCTTGTGCCACTGGAAAACACTTGTCACCTTGATCACATTTGTTCAGAAAAGAGATTTTTCTCGGAACCCATAAGTCCACTTTTGATCTTGAAATGTTAAACTATGCCATTTTACATACGAAAAATACTAGGTTTTATAGCGCATTTTTATAAGAGAAGCGGTAAATTGTAGCGCAATCTGGAAAAACGGTCACGGAGACCGAAAATTACATATAACCATCACAATGGAGTCACCTGATGATTAATTTTAGCCTTGAAGTCAGGTGACCAAAATTCTTGTGTGCGTTTTGTGCATAACCGTTCTTGGCCCACTTCCATTTACAGTTGAATATGTCCCTTTGTGTTGTAGTATGAGGTGCGGATTTTAGAATAAGTTTTTTATCACAAATATAATTTATACAATGTATAGCTTAAAAGCTGACAATAAATATATATGCATTGAATAATTCAAGCAAGCCTCAATAGATTCCTATGTCCACCTAATTATTTGCTCTATGCTCCATTTAGGACCAACTGCTTATTTCTCCATTGAGATCAATCACTTTTTGTCGTTCAACTTTCATTTGGCGAACTTTTACCAATAAAATTTTTGCTCTTTGTCCGTAGATTATTTTAAGCATGAATTTTATTCATTCCATGCAGCGAATTGATTTAATACGACAATGCATTCCTAGAAGTAATATTGAGATACTTCAGTTCACAGAATTTGACAAAATTAGTTTAAGGAAACAATAACATTTTGATTGTTAAACAAAACATGCTGAATAGATGTATGAACGAATCTAAAGACTGCGAATAAGTCATCAAAGCTTATTTTATCTCCAAAAAGGATTTTCTCGGGATTTGGATCTTCTACTGAAGGTTCGTGCGCGTGCGTGCTTGGCAAGTTTTTTTGTAAGAGCTGTCCTTACATGCATAGAGAGCTGAAAATAAGCACATGAGGGTTTCCGAGGGCGGTGACCTAGAATCTTTTGTCAGATTTGACCTCTGACCTTTACCCTGGTGGAGAATTTAGCTTTTTAAAGATGAAATTGTTATAGAGAGCTTCAAATAGATTTATAGGGATTTTCGAGGGCGCTGACCTCGAGTGTTTTGTCAGATTTAACCTCTAAGCGCACCCTGGTGGAGAATGGAGCTTTTTATTGATTAAAGTGCTCTATAGAACGGAAAATGAGTTTATGGGGGTTTCTGATTTTGCCTTTGGTCAGCTTTTTATTTGCGTTTGGACATCCTTGCGTGCTAGTTTGAAAGACTTGGAAAGACCTTTATTTGGTTTGATAATCCTTCGAATTTTATTGCAAGTAATTCACATTTTATACTTTTGAAATATTTATGTGAAAGTTTCTATAAACTAACATTAGTTTTATAAGCCATTTATTTATCCTAGTACTCATTAGACGGTACTCAATATTATAACATTTCAACTTCACAAGTTTCTACAATATCTACATCTGTAGCGCCACTAGAACAGCATGTGCCTTTAAGAAGCCAAGGTCTCGTTTGTAAACCCAAGTCGAAGTTTGAACCCACTTTCTCCTACAATAAATACCAATATTGAGAGTCCCCAGCACACGCAAAGAAAAGTTATCGGCAATCACATGATTAGTAGATTTTCTAGTTGAATAATCAGTTTCTTCTTTAGTTTTTCTAAAAAGAGAGTGAGCCGACCGAACAAGTGTGACATCAATAAATTTTCGCCACCATTCCAAAATCCCGCTATGTTTCAAATTCTGGATTCTCAGAATGGTGGCTTTTGGAACATGTCCATATAAATTGTAACCGTCATAATTCTCATAAATTATATCCTTCCCAAAACACAGGTACGCCATGGTTGAACAAATTTGTGCACACCATAACTGCATCGTTTTCACTGAGAATTGCCGCAGAATGGTGAAACTCTTTCAAATGATGAGTTACAAGGTTTTCAGAAAATGGGTTCAGAAATTCCGGATGTTCCGCAGATGTCCATCAGGGCACAAATTTTGAGTTTCTGAGATATTTAGCTAATTGTGTTGAAGACTCATTTAAAATAGTGTCTAACCTTTGGTAAGCTTGATTATTGATATTAATGACAAACCAAAGTTGCGAAACCATAGGAAATGCCTTGTGATCATTTGGCTGATGAAACGAACGTATTTTGATGAAATCTTTAGGTAAACCTTTTATTTTTATTTTTAAGAAGCACATAAATATTGAATGTCCTATCCTCAATCTTACCAAATGTGTATAAAAAAATGATCTTTGAGGGTACCATAAGTTTTGTGATATTACTTCCTTTTTTAATCGTTGCTTAAGACAGCAAACATCAAAGGTACTAAAAAGAAGGCAATCCAAAGCATCACAATTTGGTTTCTCAGCGCTGCACATGACACAACTTTCGTCCCCTTGTCCAAATTTATGGAATGTAGCACAAAAATTACATGTTTTAAGCATGAGTCACTGGGATATTTTGATTTGTCATTTTTTAATTTAACTTTGCCGCACTAGATTTGCCTGTTTTCTTTATCACAAGGGATGTTATGAAAATAACTAAAAGTAAAACAGCTCATATGTAAATATCAAATGCATTTGCCATTTGCATTCACTCGCCTTTAACATGACTGAATAAGTTTAATCTAACTTTCAAGGATTTGTTTGCTTGAAAGATCTACGGCTAAGGCCAATTGAGGACCAATAGGGGACGACATTCTGTTAATTAATTTGGATCCTATGAAGCTTACAGCTTAATTGTAGAGACGTGTATTTTTGTGGGGAAAATGAGATAATCTACAAGTTTTTATCATATGATTAAATCAATTATGAACTAGCATTTAAGCGGCTACATACTCATATCTGCTGTCACCTGCACATCAAATATTGATTGAATATAACTAGTTGTTCATATACTACATGAATTATTAAATGTGGAAGTAGCATGAAGAGTCCAGACTACGCGATAGGCTAGACAATGAATTATTTAAGCCTTACAGAACTACAAGAAGTATGAGTCATGGTAAAGTATTAATTTATTATCAGTAACATTTTCCTTCAGTCAACCGTTATCCAAATAATATTCTGATTGCCTATATAACTTAAACATAATCTACCTAAAAAAGTCATTACCTTAAGCACATTACTTAAGTGAGTTTTTAGCATTAAGTGTATGAAATATTTGACTTATCTACTGTGTCGTGAAGAATATTCAATCTAATACGATTAGACTCACGAACGTGACACGTGCTGAACATTCTGCTTTAAATTTGGAAGTGGCAAACGCTAAACTAATAATGGCAGCGAAAGTACTGTTGGTGTGGATTTCCTTCTTTCTAATCATAATTTTGCCAAAGGCACATTCCACAAGTTACCTACAACCACCAATTAAATTTGAAGCAAACTGTTTATTAAATATTGTGCATTCTGGGCCATCTATAAGTGCAAAGCATATAAAAAGTTTTGATTTTTCGGAAGAGCCTGGGCAAATTCATACATCAAACAGGTTGACCACAACTTACACTATCTATGAGTCTAAAAGCCTTGCCTTTAGTGTGGCTGATAATACAAAAAATGTGTCCTTAGCGACAGGATACCTAAGATTAGCAACGAAACGCAAAAGCTCGTATTGCATACATTTTCTACTTCTCACAGATTCGCTTTACGACACATATGCCTCGATTCATAACTCAGGATATGGTACGTCTGAAGACGTTTTGTTCTTCATATATGTAGATCAAACTTCCAAGTTGCTAATCGAGTTTTCTCTACTTACAAAAATTTCAAAAGTAAAAGTATTTCACGCTGGACTTGTTTTCTTCACTGGGAGATCTAAAGAAGTGGCCTTATTTTGTTACTTTTGTTCACCGACAATTCAGTTTTACGATGGAGGTATAACCTTAAAGAAATTGCAAAACAAATTATTTTTACAACATAATGGAAAAGGGTACGGTCGGTACATTATATTTGGATACCCTCTGCCCTTCTGGATTCCAAAATCAGTAGCTTCATGTTTAAGAAGCTTACCCAGTGGACGTGCAGGTTTAGCTGCTTTAATGACTTTGCTAAGAACATGTTCATTCTCAGAAACTTTGAATTTGTCGCTCTTATTTTCGGTTTTGAACACAACCATAGATGCGGCTCATTACAACGTAGGTACTTTTAAAGAAATTTCTCAAAAGTGGTTCCTTCGACTTGATGTCGGAGAAAGTTTTTTGCAGTGGATGCCTCTAAAGATATTTAGTACACGTAGCAAAATCCGAATTCTCAGTGCATCAATTGAAAAGAAGGTAGTTGTTTGCTCAGAGCTTCAGCAAATCTCAAATTTTGATTATCCGTTCTTAACTTGTATGGATATATATGTATGGAGCTTGTTAATATTAGTAGGATTAATGGTTTCTCTAATGCATAAAAGTTTAGACAAAGGCTTTGGAGTACATTGGCATTTATTTGGTCTTACATGTAGCAGTAGGAATCCAATTACAGTTTTGGTTTTCACCCTGCCATTCCTCATACTTTCGCTTTCATATCAAAGTGAAATATCATCAGAATCTTTGATTATATCTGAGTTTCCAACACTAAAGGAGTTTTTCTCAAGAGGCTTCAAAATAAGTATTGGGAGTACCCACGCAATCAAATATTTCTTTGATTTTTTAATGCCGAGTAGTGCCAAAGTTGCTATAGAAAAGAACAACGGGAACATAAAATTTGATGACATGCTTGATGCAAGAAACTTTGCAAAAGTTTTAGAAAACGGTGTCAAGCCAATATTCCAAAACTTAGTAGATGAGAAACTAATGTATCCCGCGGGTGCTCACCCTGAGTACGGTGAGGGTTTATGTAAGGCACTCGATAAGGATATTGGCTTAGTTGAAAATCAGTTTTACTGCAGATGCTACAGTATACTTAATGCCATACCATTGAAGCTAGATTTTAGTTTAAGATTTTCAGGATACCTTTCAAAACGTGCTGCAGGTACTGTTGCAAACTTTTACGAAATAGGTGTAGATATCAAATTAGTCCAATTAATTGATGCAGCAAAGTACAAGTCAGCGAGTAGTTTAAATGTGGAACCATCTCGTGGGCTGAAGACACCTTCTTCAGTTGACATTTGGTCTCCATTAGGGACTAGCGCGGGCTTTCTTTTTTGTTTTGGTGGAGCATTGTTGCTAATAAATGTTGCTTTAGAATTTAGAAAAAGAATACATGAGATAAGCAACAACAGAGTATTCCTAAATCTAGTTTCATATATATCAATTAAAGGTTTTTGGATAACTTATATGTTCATTTTGAAGTCAGTTTGGCTTGTTAAAGTGGCTATAGTGCAAATGTTTCATGGATTCATAAAACCATTGTAACTTAGGAACTGCAGTTACAATACATATTCGAAAATTGCTTTCTCTATTTAAAGCTTTTTGCAGCCTATAATTAATTAAAAGTATCTTATTTGGTCATATTAAGACCTTAAAACGCATGTAAAAAACTAGTAATGTCTGGAAAGCAAAATTTGTAAATATACAAATAAATATTCAGACAATTGAAGGGGGAAATTTTGATTCATTGATGTATATGTATAAATAGATGTATTTTTAATATCTAGATTAAGTCTTACCATTTGCAAATCCATAACGTGTTTTTGCGCAGATATATAAAGGAGTGGGTAGCTCACGTGTTGATTAAAAAACGTTGCACAAGAAGTGATATATTATTCATAGTGGGAACACGTGCACAAAATGTGCACGTGTCGCAACACAGGTAAACTAAATGGGCTCGTGTCGCAACACACGATTTGTAACTATTATTTTAAATGCATTTTAATATAATCACTTTTGCTCATGCCTTTTTTACAAGAAATATAATAATATACGACTACTTAAGAGATATAATGTTGGAGTATTTTTTACTTCCTAAAAAGTCTTAAGGTTTGAAAAAAATTCGAATAAATAAAATTATGCAAAAAGTTGGTACTACATCCATAGCTTTCTGTTGCATTCCTACTACAACACATGTCGATGTAAAAGGGATCACAGAATAAAACTAACGCCATGTTTTAGTTGTTAGCGTAGTCTGGTCACAGAAGTTTTGAGTTGTGGTGCGTTTCTTAGGGCTCTGGTCCTGTGCTCTGTGCCTCAAGCCATCATGGCAGCCATCTTGGGAGTTTCGTGACACAGGCATAGCATCCGAGTGAGTAGTAGTCGGGACCAGAGGACTTGAGGGGGTTCCCCATTCGTCTAAATATTTGGAAGCTCGAATGCGCCAGAAGCTGCAAGCTGGTCAAAAGGAAACCATTAAAGTACCAATTCTGGCTTCCACATTCTTTAGATTTCATCTTGAGTTTGATTTTAAAAAGCTAAGCAAAGCAGCTGTTGACATGATCATTCCTGTCAGGCCTGGACTCTGCCTTCACTGTTACTCTGTTTGTGGAGTCAGGTAGCTTTGTTGTTATGATCATCTGCTTTCGTTGTCGAAGAGAGAGAAGTTGTCATGAAAAAGACACGAAGCGCGCAAGCAATAGGCGAGAGCGAGGCGCGCTACAGCTTAAATGTTAACCGTTAGCTACTATAGGAATTTTCATTTTCCCAGCAATTTTTTTGACTAGTTATCAGAGAGGACCAAAAATGAGATTTTGAGTGTTCATTTCCTTGTGTTAGCGTGTCAGTGGAATAGTATACCTTGTAAGTATTACAGATGCTGAAAGGTATTCAATAGTATTATAGCGATCCGATTTAGTTATTGCTCGATGCTCCAGAAAACAGAGTATCTTCAGTGGAGCCGTCTTTTCTTCCTCATCAGGGATTTTTATGAAAAAATCAGGGATTTTTATGAAAAAATCAGGGATTTTCGCAGAAATTTGAGCGAATTTCTGGTTTTTTCTGGGTCTCACCACGGATTGGTTTGGGTACATCAGGGATTTGTTTGGGTACATCAGGGATTTGTTTGGGTACATCAGGGATTTGTTTGGGTACATCAGGGATTTGTTTGGGTACATCA
>JAQIXX010003761.1:0-18423 GCA_034700605.1 Willowsia nigromaculata | reverse complement strand
TAGGTTAAAATTTTGGGCCAGTTTTGGCAGAAATTGCAATTTAGGCTTTTGATTACAATAAACCTGAAACTTTAAAACCAATGTCCATGTACAACTTTCCTTTCTCTTTGAGATGCTGATTTTAGATTTGAAATAGGCTGAGGACAATTTGATTTACAGTCTAAAAAATTTTACGACTTTGTCAATTTTTCAGGTTTGCTTGTAACATTTAAAACTAAACTATTAAACTTTACTGACATTCATCATACCATGCCATTTTCTTGCTTAAGCATATTTGCCTGAGGACTATGAAGCTTTCTATAAATTTTTAGACATTGAGTAGGTTTCAACCTAGCGAGAGCAGTAAAACCTCATATTTTCAAATCTAGGGTTTTGGTATACCATTCGATACCATGTCTTAAAGTAAATATTTTGCAAATTGTGAGATCTGCAGCTACTCTCTATAACGAGCAATTAGGGTCAGAACCTTTAAAGATCAGTAAGCTTCAATTTATGTGAGGCTTTTTGCAAAAAATGTAATATATCTATTAAATTACAACAGAGACAAAAACACAAAAACAATGTCCATGTGCAGCTTTTCTTGTTCTTTCAGATGCATGTTTCAGATTTGAAATCGGTCACGTGAATTCTGATTTGAAGTGTTTCAAAAATTGCAATTTTGAACTAGAAGTAATTTGAAAGCCTAATGCACCATTAAAAAGAGTAACTCTTTTTGTTGTAGAAACATGAACTTTAATGATTTGGAGTGTTACTGGTTTGAAGTAACAGGGGGAAACGTTTGACTTCTGTCGTTTGAAAAATATGACAGAAAAAAATTCAAATGTCATAAAATGCTATATCAACATAAACAGAAAATCTGAGAGAGCACATTTTATGGTTTCGTATGAGCTTTCATATAATACCGAAATTGCAATTTTCAATTTTCGCAGATTCGAGACCAGCTTTCGTAAGGTATATGTGACATTGGAATATGAAAATATGAGGTTTGTAGTGCTCTCCCTAGGTTTAAAACTACTCTAAAGCACTAAAAAGGAATAACATGGCTTAATATATAAGGTGGCAGCATAATAAATTTGATGAGTATTTGAGATTTTGAAACAAATTACGCAGGTTTTTGTAAGGATTTAAGAAACTGTTGACAACGTTAACTATATAAAAGCATATTTGAGCTATAGTATTATAAAAACGTGAACTTTTCCTGCTTAGGTTTTAACTAATTTGTAACCTTGCAGACGTTTTGAAATTCACAGCGTTATTTTCAAAGATTTTTAACAATTTAAGAGGAATATTTAGGCATTTTTAGCATAGGGGAAAATTCCAGCAATTTGAAAATTAATTTAGGGAAGAGAAGAAGTTTAAATCCGGACCAGAAATGTTCGGTGCAGGAACACACGGTTTACAACAGGGCTAGATTTACACGAAATAAGTTGGTGGATTCACATTCGTAGCGAGCAGTAAAATTTCTGGTGCTTTTTTTTGTGGAAACAAATATGGAGAAAAGGTGATGCCACATATTTGATTCTAGACCCCTGCAATAATCGCTAGTTTTGATACCATTGTCTTGAGAAACTTAAATTTACATGAAGAATATTTGACAACATGTTAAAACGATGTATTGGTTTATTTGAATTTTGACGTATTTAGATTTAAAAAATAAAGAAGAATTCAAAGGGTTTGACCCACGCGAAAATTGAATACAAATTTTTGTTGCTATTGTGGATTTTCGTGAGGTTTAGAAAAATTAATTTGAAGGTCATTTTTTGGAAATTTGGTAGGAAATACTATAAAAAATTCAGAGTTGTTTTGTTTCTCAGAATTTTTCTCCTTCTTTCTTTTGCCAGGGGAGGGCTCGAGCCCTGCCTGCCCACCCCTCCCTGCGCTGGTGATAAAAATAAATTAAATAGATGTTATAGGCCTAAATAAGTCTTCAGTTTAAATTTGAATTTAAGTGTGTATTCTGTACCTGCAAAACTATTTCATAATTTTAAAGCTTAGCAAAGCTGATAAGATAAAAGTTTTAACGTTCTTTCAATAAACAACTAGGCAACAACTTTTGTTTTTGATATATGTATATTAAATTTCAAACAAGCGGTTAGAAACAATTTACAATTACGGAGATGCAACAAGTCATGTATGTAAATTGTTTGTGAATAATTTCGATCTCTTTGCAATTCAATATTGCTCTTGCTTGGTCAAGAAATATACGTTACCTAATATTTCAATTGAAAATCGAACCATTTTCTCAAAAACAGCAACACTTTAAACGTATTTAGTTTATAAATTCGAATTAAAATTGTGTTGCAAGCTTGTGGGAAAAGTTTCTGGAAAATTGTCTTACGATCAGTTATACTTACAGTAATTTTCTAAACTAGTCATAAAGTTAATACTCTGACACATTTAAATAAATGCTCTGTAGCAAATACAGAGTCCTCCCGACTACTTATGTTTGATAACACGTCTCAAAATAAAAGCTACAAAAATTTAGATACCGATATGATTTCATTCTACAATATTTATAAGACCTACTTTTGAACCATGATATTATAATTCGGTTTACCCTTTTGTATTTGGTATTCAAGGGTTCACTTAACTTTGAGAGGTTGCTTTGCCTGTCATTTCTCTCCGGCAAATAGAATGCGAGGCTCAAGCCATTAGGAAGCACATTATATTGCTCATTGCATATTCATTTTTCATGTCCCCACGAAAATTGCAAAGTTTCTCGTCCTCTACCACGGCTCTTGTTCCAAGCGTTTTGGGCTTCACCGAGAAAAACGTCTTTTGGAATGAGCTTAACTGACAACCGTTTGCATCACATTCCTGAGAACATTTTTGTGTCGTAATCTTCTTTCCCGTATTGTTAAAAAATTTACAAAAAAAACCATATTAAGCCTGACATATTTTCATACAATTAATGTCATATTCAAAGTCATATAAACATATAACAAAACATGCGGCATGTCTCTACTCTCAATTTTTCCTTCTCATGCTCATTAAGCCATGCTACCATGTAAAGCGATGTAATATTCGTGGATTATTATGCAAAACGCTTAAACTATATTATAGAAGTAAGGAATTTATTTGTATTGTCTAATGGTTTATGCATGGTGTAACGGCTAACGATGCGGCTTTTCTCCCATGTTGTAAGCATAATTTAGCAGACATACATCAAACTTTGCCCTGCATCAAACAAGCATAACCTGAGCTTTGGGGTTTCATGCAACTAATAATGTCAGAACTATTACTAAGGTTCTGCATCAGCTATTTATTTGTTTTTTTTTCCAGAATTAAGTAGTGTTACGTTTAGCTATATGTAACCACTGAAAGTTAAGCATGCAAAAGTTAGGTGTGTTCTGCTTTCACCTCTCCACAAATCAATTAACCATCTGCTAAAATAAAATGCATAAATGTTTTATTATATCACCATTGAACCATCAAAAGCAATAAGAAACGTCATTTTTTTTTAAACATTATCCCTTAACATTTGAGGGTCCCTTAGTCTATAGACTTCATCTATACACATCAAATTATATTCAATTTAATATCCTTCACACAATCAATTTACATGACTTTTCCGAATAAAGAAAAACAATAGTTTGAAGCAACAAACAATTTGTAAATCGCTTTATGCCTCAGTAAAATTTAAAGTTTTTAAACTTATTCCATGACAAAATACAGTCAATGCTTAAAGCGTTTTAGCAAGATATCAGCTAGGTTTGACACAGAAGCAGAACATAAGTTGATAAAATAATGTAATTAGAGTAGATATGCGTTTAATTTATGGAAATAATATTCAGTGGAAAATTTAATTGTGACACTTCAATGTGTAACCTACTTGTACCTCCTCGCATAAATAAATATACACATTTTTATAGAAAAGACTGTACGTAGTCGTTTTATCAAATACATTGGGTTCTGAGAAAACCAGGTAAACGAACTGACTGACTTAATTCTTTATACAATTAGGAGCTTGAAAAATTATCCTATCATTTTTCTTCCTTTCTAAATTTTCAGGACAATAAGATAAGAGCAAACGTCGGCATCTTCTGTTAGCAAATTTGAGTAAAAATGTATGACATTGTGAAATTACTGACTAGTAGAAACGTAACGATGACTTGGAAATTCGTTTGCAGCATAAGGTAGATAACAAAATTTACTTTAAGAGATTCCTTTTTTCTTATATTAAACAAAAGAGTGAAACAAAAAATGTGTAGGTAATCTACTTTCAACGACCGCGCTTCCTGGAATATCGGAAATCGTATTAAAAGTGAAAGAAAATAAAGGTTGTGAACATGTCTTTATTGATGCAAATTTTGAAGATTATATTCAGCACTTCAAACACTAATACTGTGCATAAAAAATTCGTTATAAATATGTTCTTGACTCACCGCAGAAGAAACACATTGTAAATACTATAATGTTGTCCTCTACCTACACACATCTTTAAAATATAAAAATTGGTGGTAAAACGATAAAAAAAACTTGCAATAAATTTGCATTGAATTGTCGGGCCAAATGGTCTTGACGTAACTGTATAAATTTTAGATATTTCATAAAACGAGAATATGCCCCGTACAAAGCTTATGCAAGGAGTGCCTATTGATTTGGCGGAAATAACACTTATCTGCTCATAACCATTGCTGTCAAATAAAAATTCAGTTTATTTGGTATTGATGACTATTATATTCATGGAATATTTTCGTTATCCCGTCTGCCTTCTCTCTCACTGAATTTGCATTTTGATTGAAAAACCATCAAACTATGTTTTCATTCCCTTGTTCACTCAAGAATTTTGGAATGTGTGAGTGTTAAGAGCGAAATGCATATACGGTTGAGGGCATGTCTAATTTTTAGAGAATTATAAAACCACATTTTTTATATAAATATTTCTTCGCCATACCTGGTTTTATTAGAAATGGATTTTTAGAAAACGCGAACTTTCCAGCAAAATTTCATATTGTGCATTATGCGCATGCAATCTTGATACACATCGTTTTCCATTATCACATTTCAGCGTGTTCGGTTGCTAATGTGCAACTGGATGATATACATATTAAAATGAATATGTCCATGCATACAGAAAACTATCTACTTCCAGTTGAAAATAGAATATTACTGAATTCCACAAATATAGCATTGTGGTGTTCTCCAAACGTTCGTGAAAATATGTGGTCTTGAAATCGGTTTATAAATGTTCTTAAGTAAAGGGAAAACACAAGTAGAAGAAAGTACGAGAGAAACAAAAATGAAATGAGAATACATTCACAAGAGTAGAAGATTTTACCATTCATATATTTTCATGTTCTAAAGAAGGGTGAAGAAGAATGATGTGAAGGAAAAGTATGTGGAAGACCAAATTGGACTGCAAAGAAATAAAAACATTATTGGATTTTGAGTTTACAGAAATATAAAATTGTGAAAATGCAAGTCTTAATATATTTTATCATTTAAAGTTGTAGTGTTCAATATGGGCTTCGATAAAAGTGGACTGTATGGTGAATGTAGAAATGTAGCATAATTTGAAGTCTTGTATTTGAAATTGATGATCAGTGGAAATCCTCAATAGCAGTAAATTAATGGCTCAATGCACAGGAAAATGAAATCTTTGATTGACTTTAGAGTTTATTTAATGTCAAGGGTAATTTGAGAATTTACTTGTAAAACAACGATGCTCTGAATTATCAACACGGTATTCGCTGCTTGTGTGGCTAAGCAGACTTCTGGACAAAGAATGGGCAAAGAGACGATTGTGACAATCACTCTTATAGTAAAAAATAGACGCTTCTTTCTTAAGGTTACAAAGGTTCATAAATGACAATGACCACAAGCTATCTAGAGACATCGAGAAACTTCTATCGAAAGGTCATTGATTCATATACATAATTAGGAATTAGGCAAATGAGCATAAATCACAAGGAATAGTCAATCTTTACAATCCATCGAATGGATACTTAAAATGAGAGTACGTACTAAAATTACCTTTTCTCACAGTCAAGTAAAAAATGCTTCTACAACAAGTTCAACGAAAGGTCAACATACATACATTTTGACAGCATGAGCTTAAAAACTGGACATTACATTTAGGTTTCTTTAGCAGGACATTTGACGGTACAAAACAAAAGTTAAGAAAACTCGATCGATAGTAACTTTGCAGTGACAAATTCGCTATAAATTTTATGCAACAACTTTGTAAAATGTAAAATGAATATAGAATTTCATAAACCATAATTCTTTTTGCAGAATTTCGATAGTTGTGTAAAAATGTGCATATTCTTGTCACTTTTCTTATGAAAGGTAATGCTTATTTCAGTGATATGCTATACGGAAAGATGGAGAAACTCAATGTAAAATAAATAAAAAAAACGGCCGATTTTTTTAGATTGTTTACTCCGGGCTATTGTTGCTAACGTCCAAGCCAATATATTTCAAATGAAATTTCGTTGCTAACTTGAAGATTGGCACGGACCTGTAATGTATTCAAATGGTGAATATTTGGGCCGCGAAGCCTCCATTTGTTTCTTAGTCTATTTTAAAGTATAGAATGTCATTGGCTTATTTTCTGTATTTTCTCATCAAGGTAACGTTTACCTTGATGAAGTAAGAAAGTACAGGCTTCGGAACAAAGAGATTATTAAGGTAATTGCCACCGTCGCCATCACCACTTTCTTGTACTGCTTAATGAGCGAGCAAGAGAAGACTAATTTTGTTCCTACAAGGGAATTTTTTTCCACTTTGATCCTCTCCACTAAAAGTATACATGTACATAACAATTTGTACTGCCGCTATATTTATTCGCTTTGCTAAATAAGAGAAAGTTGTCCAGACAAAAGACAGGCATTGCCTTCTGGCGAGTTTTCTTAGTTCACAAGACATGAAAGACAGAAACTTTCGATACAACTTAAAAACTGCATCTCGTTTTACTTTATGAGCGTCTAGCACTACTACCATAAGTCTCAACTCGACCATAAAAATGCAAATGACTACAAATATTAAAAAAGGGGAAATTTCTAACTGCAAATATCAAAGTTAACTTTTTAAAAACCTAAAGGCCAGAGTATGTGCGAACTATTGTATTTACAAACTAAAATTCATCTTTTAAAGGAAGAATGATAGAAATTGCGACTAGCAATGCAATAAGAAGAAAATACATAAAATTTGAAGTGTTTGAAGTTTTTGATTCTACATGCATAAATATATAAATGTATTAAATGATGCTTTTCTTTTCGAAACACTTATTCCTAAAAATGGTGAAAGCAAAAAGTATCTGCTCATAATCATTCCTGACATCTTCACTTATTTAATATTGATGGATGGATATTCTATTCATGGAATATATTTCACTTTCACTTTGCGTTTTCCTGTTTGCATTTATTTTGAAAGAAAAATCATTGTAAGTTCATTCGATTTTCATACTTTTATTTAAGATATTCTCTTTCTCCAACACCAGGCACATATTTTGGAAAACACTTTTGGCGTTTTTCTATTAAAAACTAACATCTGACAAAACGTTGCTACTGATGCCCCCGTTTGTTAGACACGAGTTTAATATAAAATATAATACGATATTTTTGCTCCTGAACCAATACATTGTCTCACCAAAAACGTTTTATTTTCAGACGCTTTCATTTGCAAATATCTACGTTAAGTAAGTCAGACCCAAATTATCATGGCAATAAATGACTAAGAAATACATACAAAACTGACAAATTAAGGAAACAACCCGTTACAATTTTGTTCTCTAAATTTTTAATTACTTTGGTTACTTTAAATTATATTTCAAATTAAAAACTTTTGTTTCAATTAAATATTATCATATCGTATTGTAAAAAACAAAAATAATCAAATAATAGTGAATGCATTTTATATAACAATTCATTCAATTCATTTTTTCGTACATAACAACCATGAATGGATTCATCTTAGCCATAATGTGACGCACAATAGTAATACAGTTTCTTTTTTGTTTCTTCTCGTCGTTTTTTATGCCTTTTGTAATCCAGTAAATAAGTTTGTAAATACGTAACCCAGCTATTTCTTAATCTGAATATTTCTTGCAAATGTTTGATGAAAAATTATGGGATAATATTCTTCTTCCTACGTAATCATTACAAATACTTGGGTGAATTTAATTGCTAAAATGCATTTGACGTAGCTTAACGGGACTACTATAACTAGACAAATAGGTTCGATTAACGACAATGCTTTTGAATAAAAAAATATTTTTGGAATTCGGAGTCCCATGACTTTCCAACAATGCCCAATGGCAAATTATATTTTCTTGCGACTCATTAGGATTATGAAGTTTATGACGACAAATTTACCACGATGGTTTTTGGATATTATGAATCATCGATATCTCGTATATGACTTGTGCAATACATTCTTTCTCTCGTAAGTCAACTCTTTTCGATGTTTACCAAATTATCAAAGGGATAGCCAATCAACCCATCCAACGATGGAAACATACTAATCTAATGCATGAACTCAAGGTGGAAATCGATATTTTCCTAATATTGTAATGCGTATGTAATTGTGATTTTTAGGTAGTTAAAAACTCTGTGCGAAGAAACGGTGAAAATATATATGTAAGTCAATCAACATTGCGATAATGAACATCATTGTCTGTACAGAACAATGCGATGTCGGCCAGTAATGGTTTCCTCCCAAGATTTGTTCTGGCATCTAATAATCATTTATCATCTCATCAATGAGCAACTCTTTTCGTCTGCATGAAAACAATACTTCTGATTTGATGAAAAGGTTGCTGGATATGTCTGGAAAATGAATGGACGTGCAAATGCAAAATAGTCAAGGCAATCAAAATATTTTTTACATAGCCATTTACGTTTTGATTTTGCGACCCGCCACAAGTTACTTCAGGCCAAATTTTTACCACCCATCCACCCGTGTCATTCATCGTCATCTAATATCCACCCGACCACCCACTCAAGACGATGATGTCATTAAAGTATAGCCGCAGAAGAGGCAAACAAGACATGCATAGACTAGCGCAGGTAAGTAGCAAGAGATACAAAAATCGTTTCCGGTTAATTAGCAAATGAATGGCAGATTATTACAGGCAAATATTAAGAGCGACAAAGACTGGGATAGCAGAAAAGCCAGAAACTTAGAACAGATCGAGACAGGAAACCAGACAGACAACCATATATAAATGCTTCATTGTACATTAAAGTGTAATAAAGTATTAAATAGCTGGCTTATGCACGCAATCACGAAACGCAATTGTGTAAGAAATGTTGCAATAAATGGACAAATTTTGCAATTTAATCATTGATATTTGTATAGATAATTAAAGATGAAGTCAAAAGCTCATAATCTATTTATCGCCAAAAACTTAATTTAGAAGCTCTGCGCATGTAAGCAAAAGATCCCCATAAACTACGTAGGCTTTTTAAAAAGAAATGCCCCAATTTTGACAGCGCATGGTTTAAAGACGACTTTGTCTGTTAAGATGATCTGCATTTTGTCTGATAGGTCAGGATTTGTCATGTTGAAACATGTATTCAAAAATGATTAAAACTGAATTTTAATGTGAAAGCTTTCCATTTGTTTACAATATAAAGAATCAGTCTTTGCTTCAGACTATGAAGATCAGTAGTTTAAATTTAACTTAAGAGGGTGATTTTTAAGTTGATGAAAATAAAATAAATTAATGCAAAAATATTTATGATTAAAGTAAAGAAGTTAAAAAGATTTTCTAATGTTTTAAATAAAATGCTTTTTTAAAATATTTGATACATTGGAATTAATTATTATTAAATGCAAATTAGGAAAAATTAGACCGGCGGCTAAAAACAAGTCGTTTAATTGTAATCTTAAATCCTAATCTTTCTATCAAAACATTTGCACGCTGGCTTAATACGGGTATTCGTTTAAAAAATATGTTATCAAAGTTGGGGCTTTTCTTTTGAAACACCCTACGTAATTTTTCAATATATGAATGCATCTTAATGTTTTACCTTGATTCATTAAAACTGTCAGTAAGACGTAATCCCAATTTGCTAACAAGGTTTAATTACCAATTGTTTTGCAATATGATGGATAATAATTTAACGATTTTTGAATGAATGTGAATTATGATTTACTAAATTGATAAAAGGAATCAGAAAGGACTGCTCATTTCATTTGTTACTTTCATGTAAGAAGTCAGAAAAAATGGCACTGATTCCATTTTTTCTGAAGGTCTTACTTTTGCTCCAGCAATCTATAGTATCTCCACAAGGTAATAATTTAATATCAATTGATAACGTAATTATTGAATTTCGTAAGTCGTCATAAGTTTGTTTATCACTCTCACTAATTTAGAGCTCGCCTTTAGAGGAAGTCCACAAGTCGCACTTCGTTTTAAACGCGATGCAAATGCGGAATATGATCCTGCTATGTGGTACCTCAACACTAATTGTGAGGTAAGGTGCCAAGCCGAATTGACACCAAGGGCCAAATGCTATGTTCCTCCTCCCCTGAAGTGGTTCTGTGAATATCTTGACAACGAGCATTGGTAAAGGATTTTTCCTTTCTCCACTTATATTTCTAATACGAGTATTCATACTTAAACTCTCTGTTAATCTTAAGGTGCTGCCGGCGGTTTCAATACAACGCGCTCAAAATCGCTTTTAGAAAGGACTGTACCCCTGTCTGCGGACCGTTCGATTGGCCATGCACTAATAGCAGATGTGAAATCTGTTCTAAGACAAACTACAAGCACAAAAAATGCTGTGGAGGTTGCGACAAGCCTAAGTCGCCACCGGCCTCGGTAGAAGGTGGCGAAACTGCAGTTTTTCAATCTGCGGAGCCTGTAGAGATGTGTCCACAGGTCCCTGACAAAACCTGCACCGTATTTAACGGTCAGCCAGACAGATGCCGAACTAGTAAAGACTGCGCATACAACTGTGCCTCGGAGACATGCGAAAAGAAGGAGGATGTCGATGGAGAGTGCTTTGATGGATGCTTCAACCACTGCCACTCCAAATGTGGCTGCATGACAAAAATGGGTTGCATGTATGACCCGGCCACAGGATCCTGCAAGCCAGTTTCCGAGAAGTACTGCAGATTAACATACTTTCCTGGAAAGGAGTGCTCCAGAAAAGGAAGCTTCTACTCTGTCGGTGGTGCTGTCTGCCAAAGCATTGTCAACAAAGGAAACTGCGAACTAAATTTCACTGTGGTCGCCATCAACCTTGGGACCGAAACGCCTGTCAAGGACTCGCAAGGAATAGAATATCAACCCCAGAGCAGCATCCCGACTGTGGACTCAATGAGCATTCGGAAGGACATTGCGTTCACCCCAGCGGATATCTTAACGGGGAGGGCAGAAGACGCTGAGCTTCTTTCCACTGCCATAACCTCTGTGGACACCGTTTGTGACAATCAAACAAGGGAATGTGTGGACTTCATTCTTCCAACAATGAACTTAGATGGAGATTATGAGTTGGCGGTGAGAACTGTGGAAGGGGAACATGACATTTTTGGCGTTCGGGTAATATATTATGCTGCATTAAAACTAAAATACTCTCTTGATTTTGTGCAATGATTCTAAAATTTATGTATGTGATTTGTACTTTGCAGCACTTTTCGGTTATTTTTGCGAATGTCGAAGTATTCTCAGAAGTGGATATTGTAGCATACACGGAGGCAAAGTTTAAGCCATTGAACTTACTGGTCAACTTTAAGGTAACAAACAATGGGAAAACGCTGACTCTAAAAGGCCATAGGCCGAGGTCATTCGGGCCCAATACTACCCTCTCAATATGCCGTGGAGTGTGCGGGGTAGATCCTGGCTTCCTGGTATCCGCTTTTCATATCATTCAGCAGAAGAAATTTGTTGAAAACCAGATTGATCCTTGCACCGTAACTGCTGTTGAAGGTCAGAGAAGTTTTTTAACATAAAAAATTTAGAAATTGACATATTTCTAGAACCGCTTATTTCTGATTTTTAGCATGTGACGAGGGCAAATTTGGCGTTACCGAGTGCCGCCGACAAGACTCCATCTACTCAATTGATGGGAAATACTGCAAGATGGGATCTTCCGGTGGAGAATGTACAATAGGAGAGATAATCAAAGCGATTAACTTTAATGGCCCACCGATAGATGATAGTCGTTCTATTGCATATGGAAGCGGAGGCAGCACAATGTTAACGGAAGCTGTGGTAGGTATGACAATGATGAGAGGGCCTTTAGGACCAATCGCCGGAGCCTCCCCAGACGAGCAAACTTTATATGGGAACATAATATTTGGTGACGAGTCGGTTGTTCATCCTCAGCCCTGTGTTTCCTTGAAATTGCCTTTATGTCAGGATGGTAATCACGAATTGGCTATTAGGGTTGCAGACGATGAAGCCAGTGCTCCAGAATATCGGGTATGTATTCCAACACTAACAGGCATAGATTTCGAAACTTGAGAAATATAATTAAAAATTGAATTTTTGTAGCGATTCAACATTTTCGTGGAAGACTATCCAATTTTCGAGGAAATAGATGTCTTTGTTTTGGCCGGAAGTCAGCCGAGCACAGCGGTAAACCTGGTCTTTAACTTTGAGGTCATCAATAAAGTTACCAAGATAAAATTCAAAAATGTACCATTCGACTCGGAGATACGAATTTCCCCTGAGAAGGAAATCACACTCGCATTCTGCTATTCGAACTGTGTGGATGTTTCACCACCAACTAAAAAGACTTTTGTCGTTGGTGGATTTTCTTTAATCAAGTTTGCAGTAGATCCAATAACAAGCCCAACTTGTGACGCAATCGGGGGTGACGCATGCGCATGCAGATTTGATGGAAGCTGCGAATTCAACGTCAACTTGGACAAATGCGTTGTAAAGCCCAAAGGTGAGATTCGGATTAATAGAAAGTGAAAACCCTTGTATGATACTTAATTATACAGAAATTGTAACACAGTATGACTTTCAATCTTATGTTTCAGAATGCCCCGCTAATTGTGCTACTCGAGAGACACGCCAATGCCGTCGAGGAAAACCGGATGGCCACTACTTCTATGCCGTTGGAGGAGTCGTTTGTCATAGTCCAGAAGAAACTGGGGATTGTGCTGACCCACATACACTGATGGCTGTCAACTTTGGTGGTGAAGCTCACGTGGATATTCACGGAGTAGTGTTTGAAAAAGACGATGGCATCCCCTTCGACGATCCCGACAACACCAAAGTCATAAGTGATCAGCCATCCCCAAATTTGATTGCTGGAATTCCTCCTACCGACTTGACTTTGTACAATCTCTATATTTATGGAGATGGAACGAAAGGACAAAGCTGCCTCACATACACACTTCCCACTGCTGGCGATGGGTTTTACGAACTTAGCATCAAAACGGGTGAACCTGTTCAAGATGGGCTTCGACAAAGGGACTTTTCTTACAAATTGAATGGGCAGTACATTGTTCAGGAATTCGAGCCAGCTAGATACCGCTTTCCTCCGTACGCCTTTGATCTTAACGTGAACTTGAAGGTGCTTGGGGTCTCAACGAAACTGCAAATGGAGGGACATTTACCGTCAGATATAACATCGCCTGATAAGACGATCCCGTTAAGTTTTTGCTTTGGGACTTGCTCGTGGGAAAACTTGGACAAGAATTGGGTGATTGGAGCATTTTCTCTCCTCAAGTTTAGAACCAAATTGCCTTGCAGTGAACACAACAATGATCCTTGCGCGTGTCGATTTGATGAAGAATGTGAAGCGGAAGCTTCTGGACGGTGTGTAGAACGAGAACAGGGTGAGTGTTTAAATATATTATTAGTCAGATCAAATTTATGGCAATAGGATTGTGTCACTGATATACTTTTCCTTTCCACTAGTTTGCCAGATTACTGTCAACCCTGGTGACGAATGCCGCCGTGGTGGAGAACAAGTGTTTTACCTGGAGAACGGAGTTATCTGTCAGCACAAAATGGATTCTGGGAAATGCGAGATAGTGAAAACATTGATTGGAGTGAATCTAAATGGTAATTTGCACCAGGATATACGAGGCATTGTTTTCAGCGCGGGGTCCGATATTCCTTACGATGATCCAAAGGGAACGTCTACCCCGGGTACGGCAGTGTTCCAAGGTGTGCCTTCAACGGATCTGGATCTCTACCAAACGTACATTTATGGAGACCAAAACGTGGCCAATGACACTTGCATCACTTTCGCAATACCTACGGACGGTGATGGCAGATACGAACTGAGTCTGAAAAATGGCGATGTTGGAACAAGAAGACGAGGCTTCAATATTCTCTTAAATGGGGAAAACTTAGCGGAGCATTTTGAGCAATCACGGGTTCGCAAAGCACCGGATGCATTTGACCTCAACGTGCCGTTCAAGATTTCCGGGGGAGGGAACACTTTGGAACTGTCTGGACACTCACCTTCCACCATTAGCACTCCAGATTTAACTATACCGCTCCAATTTTGCTTTGGAACGTGTATATGGCCTGATGCAGATGTGTATTGGAGCACAAGCGGGTTCTCTGTTGTTAAATTTAATGATGGCAAACTATGTAATGAATCCAACAATGACCCATGCGAATGTGCAAAGTTAGAACATTGTGGATATAACCCTGGGACTGGCGAATGTATCAACCGGCCAGACGGTAAATATGATCTCAAATGATTTCAATAAATGCTATTTTTACATGACACCCCAGATGCAGTCTGCTGACCTGATGTAATATTTGTTTAAAATATTCCAGCCTGCAGCAACCCTTCCCCTAAAGATAGGAACGAGTGTCGACGAGCTGGCGCCCACATTTTCTACGCAGACAGAGGCATAGTCTGCATCAGCACAATAGATAGTGGAGACTGCGACGTGGACAAGGTTATCATCGCTCATAATCTTAATGGATATCCTCTATTGGATTCACATGGAATCCCGTTTCAAGATGACTCCGCAGTGCCATATGATGATCCGGAAGGGACCGTAGAGAAGCATGATACAACCGGAAACACTGAATATGCACAGAGTGGAGTACCAGTTGTGGACAAAAACTTGCATGGCTCGTTCTGGTTCGGAAACAGTCTTACTGACTACGAAGCGTGTACAACGTTCCACATTCCCGTCGAAGGAGACGGTTACTATGAACTTTCTCTGAAAACTGGAGAGCCTTTTCACGATAAGAACGGAGTGATAACTAGAACCTTCAACATTCAATTAAATGGTCAATATGTTGTCCAAGAGTTTGTCCCAAATCATATCAGATCTATCCCCTACGGATTCGACCTCAACGTCTACTACAAGATCACCGGGATTGAAACAAAATTCCAGATGACTGGCCACCCAGAAATTGACATCACTACAACCGACAATACTATCCCGTTAAAGTTTTGCTTTGGCACGTGTAACTTAGGGGATTTAAACTGGATCCTGGGGGCATTTTCTGTAGTGAAACTGAAAGGAAAGCTGCCTTGCGCTTTACACAACGGGGACATTTGCGCATGTCGGTATAATGGATGCCAGTTGAATGTCAACACTGATGAATGCATGGACGATGAAGATGGTAAAATTTGCAAATCTCATTAATAAACATTCCAGTCATAAGATACTTGTGGCAAATTTTAAAAATCACGGTTTCTACTTTTCTTGTAACATTTAGCCTGTAACCTGCACTTCACCGGTGCAAAATGTCGTCGAGGAGGCGACCACGTTTTCCAAGTGGTAGGAGGGGCAATCTGTCACAACCCATTCGACTACGGACGTTGCGACTTTCTATCAAACATTTTCTCCATAAATTTTGGCGACAATGCGATAGCCTTTTCAGGTGATAACGAGATCAGCTACCGAACTGAAGATAGCGTATATCCAGACGATCCTGGGATTTCCAGGCAATCTGCAGAGATAACCATACCAGTTCTTGGAGTGTCACCTCTAGATGAAGACCTCTACAAACAGTACATGTATGGCGACAGCAATATGGGAGACCCAGAACAATGCTTGACCCATTATGTCCCTGTAAATGGTGAAGCTGAGTACGAACTTTCTTTCAAAATTGTTGAGGTGGAATACGCCCTTTTGCAAAAGAGAGCATTTAGTATACTCTTCAATAAGAAGTACATAGTTCGGGAAATCGAACCAGCCAGATATCGCTTCACCCCACACGGAATTAACTTCAACGTAAACTTCAGGGTATTCAACCGCAACTTTATGGAGATTGAAGGACACTCAGCAAGTACGATTCCACTTGATGGCAAGATTCCTTTGGAATTTTGCTTCGGGACTTGCTCATGGCCTGGTATAGATATCAATTGGTATATCATGGGAATTTCCATTATAAGGTTTAAGGACATCTGTGATGTTCCTGGAAGACATCTGGATGCATGTGAATGCCTCAACGGGGGCAATGAAAGATGCGACTATAAAATCAACGAGAGTAACAAGCCATGCGCTTACAGAAATGTTGGTAAGGATAAATATGATAATTAAAATGCTACAACCATAATTCCTCCGCGTTTGAATTTTTCAAATTTTTTTTTTTTCTTCCAGAATGCCATATCTTCCCTTCTATTCCGAAGGAATGTCGTCGTGGGGGTAGCCACACATTCTACGTGTATGATGGTGTTGTCTGCAATGTACCTGACGCAAGTGGGAACTGCAAGTTGAGCAAGGTCATGTTAGCAGTTAATTTTGGGGACGGAGCTCAAGACATTACGGATATCAACGGAATCACGTTCCAAAAGGATAGCGGGGTTCCTCACGATGATCCAGATGGGAACAAGGTTGAAGGGAAATCTGCTGCACCGGTGGAAGGGGTTCCAGCATCGGATGAGAATCTCTACAATACTTTCATATATGGAAACAAAAGCGACAGTGCTAACTGTGTCACGTATCATGTACCAACTGACGGAGATGGCGAGTATGAATTAAACATCCGTACTGGAGAGGTTTTGGGTGAAAATAGTCCCCTCCGTGATATAGTTTTCAAGTTTAATGGACTATATATTGTGAGGTTGTTTAACCCGGCAAAGTACAAACCTACGCAGTACGGATTCGATTTGATTGCCAACTTCCGGGTGTCTCAAAGTGGAAGTAAAATGGCTATGAGAGGGCATACAGACTCGGATATTTCCACCGCAGATCAAACAATTCCACTAGAATTTTGCTATGGTGGCTGCAGCTTTAATAGGTACAAAAAGATGTGGTATATCAGCGCTTTTTCTGTTGTAAAATTTGATACTTAACGAAAGAAAATATGGCTCGTTAATATTCACATAATCTTAATGTTCTGAATAAATCACAAAATTTAAAAAACAAATAAAGTCAAATTTAATTTAATTCTCATATTTATTTTGCGTAAATTGTTCGTTTTATGATGGAACATCATGGCGATAACAAAAGAGAATTTATGTAGGTCTGGTAAAATCCGGACACGCATCACGCATCTGTCATTAAAAATTCAATTCAATGACTGGCCAGAGAAGAATCAGTTTACGTGTAACTTGCTGTATAAATGGATCCATTTAATATTTTTGCAAGAACCATTTTTATGGCAACTTATCACTAGCTAATCACTTAATTATGATAAAAAAGATATATTTGTCATTTACGTAATTTTATGGTAAAAATTTATTGCCCAATTGTTTTCTTTAATGAAGATCATTTAATTTAAGTAGATAAGCGATCAACCTCGGTTTAGATTGATGAAACCATCCCTTTAGTCAGCTAGACAACTTCCATCGGCTTGCTATGCCGTTATCAAAAAAGTGTTTTAGAGTGGCGATTGCCACGTCATTCCTTCCTTTATTAATTCTACTACAAGGAACGGAAGTATTTTCGCAAGGTAATTAGGAAGATTAAATTGGGATTTAAAATCATTTGATAAATTTTTCTTCGTGCATTACTCAATAATTATCTATTTGATAGATGAACCAACCGCTGAGCCTGAACCGGAACCTGCACCTAAAGCCGCTGAGCCTTCTTCAGAACCTGGATCTCCAGCCGAACAAACCACGATTCCATCAAAGTGTGAGAAAGAAACGACGACTGCTCCGCCAGGAAAAGGTGACGGTTCCGCTTCCAAACCTGACCTTGGTGGGGGTGAAGGTGGGGTTACGATACCAGGGAAACCCGATGGTGGATCGATTGATCCTACTATGTGGTATCTAAATTCTCATTGTGAGGTTAAATGCCGAAAATCATTGGAACCACGGTGGCTATGCAATCGACCACCTCCAGTTTCACATTACTGCAAAAGTATAAATAACGCTGCGTGGTAAGTTATTTAAAAAAATCTTCGTGAGCCATGTTTAAAAAACTGTAAGCAGTTTAAAGTCAGAAGTCCCTAATTTGTATCATTTATAAATTTCCAGGTGTTGCAGACCATGGGTACCCATAACTCCAAGAATCAATTTCCGACCGGATTGTACACCTATATGTGGTGCTGGGGATGTTCCCTGCACTGGCAGCCGATGTGCCATT
>JAQIXX010003760.1:0-18423 GCA_034700605.1 Willowsia nigromaculata | reverse complement strand
TCTCCAGTCCGATGGTCAAGTGCTGAAGCTCATTTTGATGCTGGAGTATCCACCGCCATTGCTCCAGTCCGGAGAAGAAATCCTTTCCAAAGCTGACATCCACCTCGGTCAACCTCACGTTCTTCAGCTCTTCTAAGTTGAACTCCTCCCCTTCCACTGAAGAAAACTCAACGAGGTCATTGATCTGATCTTGACCAGCTTGTCTGTCCTCCATAATCCGAAAGATGGGGGTGGCCACTGTGAACTTGATAACTTTCAGGCTCTTTCCATTCCTCTGGATAAACTTGAGAAGTTCCTTGGAATACTCCATAGTTTGCTTCCTTGTCGCCTCCGTGTAAACCACGAGTTTTTTAATGGAAGGAAAAGTCTTCCCAAGAAAGCCGTTAATGTTCCTTGGAAGAATTGAACATTTTTCGGGGTCCTTCCATTTCCCCTCCACAGCCCTGTCTGCCATATAGAGTACGGTCAGCTTTGGGAGGTGGACGTCTACCTCACCGAGCACATCCCCGAGGAGACTGCTGAAGTTGAAGTAGAGCTCCTTGAGATTTTCCGCGGTTCCTATGAGGTGCTTGTAAGTGACAAGCTCTGTATGTGTCGCAAAGTCCAGGACCTCAAGGTCTTCAGGTGCCTTGAGATTAGGCAGCGGCTCGTCAAGAACTCGAGAGTGGATCACTTTGATCCGGTATTCCGGAAGCTCTTTGTGATCAATGAAGTAGTGCTTGGCAATGCGGAAACCAATGTCGGTGAGATGAGCTTCGAGAGGGATGTGCTCCTGGACCAGCTTCTTCCAGCGAGGGGAGAACTCAATGATATTATCCAGGCTTTGGAAGGGGATCCATTTGAAAATGTTGACGAGACACTGTTCAAAATAATAACATCAGAAAATTATTGAAAAAAATTACACAGCATTAGTCGTATATGTTTTACTGCGAAATTAATTGATTCTACCTTTTCAGGTAAATCAGATAATTTGGTTCCAGTTGGAGCTGGAGATGATTCATCGGATGGTTGGGCAGCGTTGGCATTCCAATAATCATTCTCCTCGAAGGTTGCTGGCTCTGCTAAAGGGTCTTTGACTTCTGACATTTCGCCCCTTTGATGAAGTCTCGAAATTTGCAACAATTATTTTACTGAACTTTGCAAAATCACTTGCAAATAAAATTATTGAAAAAATACAGTTCTAGTTGTGGCAGTGCAAAATGTCGGACTGAAACTGAACACATAAATTGAAAATTATGAAAAAATATATAGGCTTTCAGAGCTAATTTTTTAGGTTGCCTCTCTTCCCAGTGACGATGACAGCAATAATGGAAATACATTCATAGTCGCATGAGTTGCTGTTCGGTGCATTCAAAATTTATAACTGAGTATATGCAAGTGAGTTGAAACTAAAATTAGGGCATTATGCAAATGTATGCTTTTATTCTGCGTAATATTTGGTTTACAATTCATAGATGTGAAGAAAGGGAAGAGCAAGTCACAGTATCTCGATATAAAAATCTTGAAGATCTCAGTTGCATTGTTGAGCAGGGTTGCATTTATATCAGACTTTCACTGTCTCCACATCAAATACGATGGTCTCATGTGCCTAAAGACAGACATAATCAATATCATTTATTTTATCAGATCACAATTTTTCTATGAAGCCAAAAATAAAGAGTCATTATTTGTTTAAACCAATTGCTGTACTTACATTTGATCTCGCACAACATGTCAGTCTGCAGAATTGAATGCTGGTGATTAGAGCTGCTACTGTTTCACAGACAGCGCCCAAGATCATAAATGAACAAAAGACGCGTCCAGTAACTGAAAAATGTTAAGCAATGAGTAATTGCCTTTGAAATGGGAAATTATTGTTAAAGAATTGTAGATTTTTTTCATATGAAATTCATACTTTCAGGGTCATAGTCTGGCCCAGGTCCTCCCCAATACGAGTACTGTCCATGTTGAACGAGTGCAATTGTAGCGAATATGAGGAGGATGATTCCCACAAAAATGGAGGCAATCTGGAAGCCCATGGCAGTACCTATACTGCAGCCGGAAGGAGATCTTGTGGTTATCCAGGTAAGCCAGCAAGCTGTAAAAAAGAATACCACTGGCCCCCAAATACCGACACCAACGTAGTCCACGGCTTTGTAAGTTTGACGTGTCACAATCGCGTAAAGGACTACCTTTCCAACAAAAATGAGAAGAATTTTGTTTTTCATATTTCATAACAACATTTACAAAACATTTTATAAACTGTTGCGACTCACTTGCGCGATAACAATGACAAGCGATGCAGCCGATTGTACCATCACCAACTTCCGGAAGAGATCAACATTCATCAGTTTCAAGAAATATTCCCGCTCACTTTCCACAGCCCTCAGGCGTATTCGTTTAGGCTGTTGGGGAGTGTTCGAGGAAGTGGAGCTAGGGCTCGGGATCCTAATCTGCGGACTTCCAGAATCCCTCCCACCACTTATGAGACCATTCCCAAGAAGCTCCATCCCAGACGAAGAAGTCATCCTCGCCGTTATAGTTTCCGACGAGGGGGATGCAGCCGACCCTGCAAAGGAATTGTAGTCCTCGTCTATTTCATCCTGGAAAGATTCGTAACGGGAACCTGTGGTCGAGTTGTGATGACTTTTTGACACCATTTTAGACGGTTTTATGAAGCACAAAAAACACTTCTCAGTCTAATGTTTTTTGCCGGGGTGTTTTGAGATATTTCTTTGCAGTTTTTCCCCAGTCTATTTGTCTGTTTAAAAGCAGGATAAATCACATAACGTCTCTTGCTCGGTATTAATTTTAATTAAGCACTTTTTTGCGCAGTATTTATCCAACAGTTTATTTTGTTGTTTCTTCAATTTCAGAGAATCTGATGTGCGATATTATGCAAAACAAGCACTTGTTGTATTCTACGTCAGTTTATCCAAGCTAGACATCTTATCTAGCGAAGCAGACAGTCCACAATTAAGATACTTCATGTACCTATCTAATATGAAGAGAAAAAGTGATTCTGCTTCTTACTTTAAAAGGTTCTATCCTGGAACTGTTTATTCAAGACCACTTGCTCGAACTGGGTTCACAATTAGGTCATTGCATTGATTAATGCATTGCTCTTATCATTCTCACTGTCATCTTTGTCGTCACGTACTGTTGATTAAGCTAAATAAGGAGCTACACTATACACTGCAGTCATTTGCTCTACTACCTACGAAAACCCAACTAAATGCATGATAAGCACATAAATGTGTTTAATTAAAGAGTTTCCCTTATGACTCACAATTTTCCAAAAAATTCCAAAATTAACTTAACTTTAGTAAAATCTAATCACAATTTTACAAGGAGAGCTTCACTTCGAGCACAAATCACAGCAAAACTTAAATTTTCCTTATTTATCTTAGCTTCCTTTTACTGCCATCATAGAAGTGATCTCTTGCTCATGGTTTCCTGTAAGTAATTCATTTAGCACAGCAAATTCCTGATGAAAGATGTAAATAAGATTCACTAAAATCTTTGGACGTCAGTTTCTTCGTATTTGTATACCATTTCAAGCCTTTTTTGTTATTGTAATTTCAGAATAATAAGCAACTTCATAGAAAAATGCGTAGTCAGTGAAGAGATTGCCGGATTGCTTAAGAAAAGAATGTTGCTTAAAAATTACATACTAATAAGATATGAGACTGTGCTACACATTATAATCTTGAATGATAAGTAGTGTGAACATGCAGGCAAGTTATCTCAGACACAAAAAGTTGAAATGCGAAATAAATAGGAGATTCTTGTAAAAAAAATTATTCACCTATTTTTCTACATCGCAGTATCAATGCCCGGAGCCACTGGCCAAGCCACTAAACATAAACTGGAATGCTCGCAGTATACATGTCTCACTTTAAATGCTGCTTTTGTGCTGAAACTTGGCTTTAAAATTTTATTAAACGAGCTTGCCAAAAGTTATATGAGTTTGGCTTATACTATCTGACAGAATAAACTACTTTCTGGTTTATTTTATAACTTGCAATGAAAAGTGAATGCGAGCTACTCTCTCTCCAATTATTTATTCTCAACCTTTTAAAATTTACATTCAACATTGAGAGCTGAGGTGAGTCTTTGTTGAAGATTGCGTGACAATAACCAGAAACTGAGATTCAACTATGCGTATATTATTTTCTGTGTGGAGCTTGCAGTTAAAAAGGAGTTTATTGTTTTTTTCTGACGTTAGCATTTCATTTCATGCATTCCACATCATTTTTGACGTTTCATTGTAAATAAAAAGAGTGCAATTATTTTTCAATGTAAGTGGGATGTGGGACTGGATTCATGTGCACACAAACCACATACTTTAGTTCAATCTTCCATTTCAGCAGCTAGAATTATCATGAGATGAGAACGAACGGTTGCTTTGCTCGCATAAATCATAAATGCATAATGCATGACATCGAATTGTTAGTAACGGTACTTTTCATGGATATGAAAATGTAACTTGAAGTATGGATGATTTTGCTGGTTCAAAAATGGAGCTGGAGATTTTTAATGATTGATTTGTCTCGTCTCTGTTTGTTAAAATGTTAAAATTTTGTTATTTGTATTGCAACTAGTCGAGCATATTTCTAAATCCTCTGGATTTGAAATTAGGAGAGCCCCTTAATTAATATTAGCCACACGTTTAGATGCAATGTGCGACTGCGACTTCCTTACCTCGCCATTTTTCAGTTTCTCTATTTCCAGATGCGACTTGTGTGATATCTACTTTGGCACTATCCTGCTATGCAAAATTGCTGACATTAGTATCGTTATCGTTTAAGTGACACAGTCCACAGTGTATTATGATTTTTATTCATAGACGTGGGATACTTATTAATTATCATCTTATTCATCATCACCAAGATACAAGATTGTAGAGGGTTGAATTTTAAATCAACGTATGCATAAGTTGTGAACATCCTTAAAATAATTGGTATCATAAATATTACAAATTTTTCATGCGCGAATTTTTTCCTCCATGTAATACGTTTTTCTTTATCACATATTTTAATGCATTCACACTATAAAATTCCAATACAGTTACAATGACAAGTATTTCGGGGACGAGGGGAATGCGAGGGGCACCACAGTTGGAGTCTCAAACTGACTATAAAAGTGATTACATCACCGGATTAAGGTTCTTCATTGGGGCGAACTTGGTGAGCTATGCATGTGAAATTGAACATATTCTTATCATCATTAGAGAAGGCCATTCTATATTCATGTCTGCATCTACCGGTTCTTATAGTTCTGTTCCACTGTGGTAATGACTGGCTGCGTTTTCGCCATAATGGTAATGTTTCGTACCTTCAATGACCTTTGGAATATTATGTTCGCTATTATGATGATATTACACCTGCTTTTGTTCGTACTTGGGAGGCATGCCTGGATTGCCACAAACAAGGTAGATCTACAATGTAGACATTTATGTATCTCCCGACTCCCGGACAAATTAAACAACTTGAGGGCGTAAATTTAAGATTTTGAATTCAATTCAAATGAGATCATTTACTTCTGCATTTTAACTTTAATACATAGCAAATCCTCCCAGGTAAAGGCACTAGACATTTCATGGTTCAAAGGATATTGTCGAGTCATCCTATTTTTTGAAATAGTCACACCCATCATCATACTATTTGGATTTGGGGAGGGGGATCATGTCTTGCATACGAAGCGGATAAACTTTTTCTATTCTCTACTCCATTCGCGTTTCTCTCATCTCTTCATATTGTCACGCTTATCTTCGTGAAGGATTTACAGAGGGAGCAAAAAGATCTAAATCAATCGATGGACCTGCAAACTTCGTGATAATTCGCAGAAGTTATGTAGATGGTGACAAGTGTCAAGTGCCAACGTTGGAATGTGGCATTCGTACATTTATACTTTCAAAAAACCCTTCTCGCTCTTTTAACATCCACTCTCGAAAAATTCAAATATTGTCAAACCCATCAAATTATTGAAAATATCCCTTAGACGAATTAAAATTCGAAAAGTTGATATCAAGCAACCATTTTCTCCTATTTTGCATTTACATTCACTGTCCAGACTTGATGAGATACCTGGATTCTGGATTCATCCAATTTTGAACTTGATTTGATTAATCAAGCCAAGGTAGAGTCAAGCTTTAGTGACCAATAGCAAAATTGTACACAAGATGCAAAATGGAGATCAATGAATCCATAAGCATTGACAATCTTTACATCAATCAGAATCACAAGTATTACAAATATTGCATACGCGAATTTTCTCGTCCATGTATCACTTTCTTCATTAACACGTATTTTTTAATGTTTCAAAATTAATGCATTATTATATGCACTTTAAAACCGCAAAATTTTACAGTGAAAATGACAAGTAGTTCGGGGATGGGGATGACGCCAGGGACACCATCGTTGCAGCCTCAAACTCCCCCTAAAAGTGATTACACCACCGTAGTTAGGTTCCTCAGTGGGGTGAGCATGGTGAGCTATCTAATAAAACTGAACAATATATGTATTACCTCCATTAGTCTTAATTATGTCTGCTCCTCTTCAATTATAGTTCTTGTCAATTGCGGTAGTGCCGATCAGCTTCTTGATGATGGTGTATGGCAGTCTTGCTGGGAATGTCTTTTGGGGTATTGGATTCTTCGTTGTAACAATTTTCCATTCGTTTTTCATACACGTTGGAAGGTGTGTATGGAATGCCACAAATACGAATACGGTAGATACACAATACAGAGTTATTAATACTAAACAAGTTTAGAGCGCAAATTAAGACTTTGAATGCTAAATTTAAATGTGATCACGTATTTAATAGACCAAACACGTTCAGGCTAGGATAGAAGATATTTCATGCTTCATCGGATGTAGTGTATTCCTCGTAGTGATGGAATTAGCAACAGCATTCTGCGTAGGATATCTGTCGGAAATAGGACACAGTTTCGAACTATTATCTGCACATGTTGCTACATTCACGTTCCTTTACGCTCTTCGAATTTTCACGATTATCTTCGCGTGTGATTTTCAGGGTGAGCTGAAACGAAATCGATCGTTGGGCATGCAGCATTTGTGATAAGTCGAAGAGTTATTTTGAAAGTGGCAAGCGGCAACAGTGGCATGTGGATCCGTACATGCTATATACTTTCAGAAACACCACTCTCGCTCATCCAAAATCCAATTTGGGCAGAATATCCTCTTACTCATCAATTAACGAAAAATATCTCTTTGAAGAATTAAATTTCAAAAGTCGATCTCAAACAACCGTTTTTTCTAATTTTTTGGTTTTGCACTCTTTGTCAAACATGACGAATTCATCCGGTTTTGTAACTTTGATTTTATGTATCGTTAGTCAAGATAGAGTCAAGCTTTACTGACCAAGGTTAACTATCATTTGAAATGCGTGATTTGATTTTAAAAATTATACACCAAGTTTTGCTTCGCATCTTCCGGGAGAAAACTTCTTTCTTCGCTTGCATTGATTTGTGACAAGTTGAAATTCATTTGAAAGGGATAAAAAAAAGAAACGAAACATTATCATCTATCATCATTACCAAGATACAAGATGGTAGGACTGAATTTAAAAAAAAACGAATGCACAAATTGTGACCATCTTCATAAATTGAATAATGTCACAATGCAAATATTTCATATACGCACATTTCATCTTACATGCCCTTCTTCATTATTTGAATCAGAATCACGTAGTTTTATGAAATAGCATTTCAGAATCGCTATAATTTACAGTTGACAAAAATGACAAGTATTTCGAGGACGGGGATGATGCCAGGGGCACCGGGGCCTCAAACTCAGTCGAAAAGTAATAACACCACCGGGGCCGGGGTAAAGTTCTTTCCATCATTTTGAATCAAAATCACCTGCTTTTATGTTCCAAAAGTAGCATTTTAGAATGACAATAATTTACAGTTGACAAAAATGACAAGTATTTCGGGGACGAGGATGATGCCAGGGGCACCGCAGTTGCAGTTGCAACCTAAAACTCAGCCTAAAAGTGATTACACCACCGTGGTAAGGTTCTTCATTGGGGTGCACTTGGTGAGCTATGTGAAATTGAACGCATACTATTTTCTGTCTCTGTTAGGTCAAGCAATTCTAAATTAATGTCTGAATCTACCGGTGCTTAGATCTTGTCCGCTGCTATTGTGCCTATCAGCTTCTTTTTGATGTGGTACATATGTCATTTTTGGAAGCGTGAGCCTGGGTATTGGATTCGGTATTGCGACGATCTTACATCTGATTTTCCTAAAACTTGGGAGGCGTGTGTGGATTGCCACAAATACGAATACGGTAGATCCATGGATAGATTTAATTAGTTTAAAGAGTATATTCAAGGCTTACAACTATAAATACAAATGTAATAACTTCTTCATTGTTATTTTAATACAGATCGATTCCGTTAAGGATAAGGTAAAAGACTTGTCATGGTTCAAACGATACAGTGGATTCATGCTATTGTTTGAAATAGCAGTATCAATCACGATACCAATAGTATTGGGGAACTTACTCAATTCCTACAGTTCACATATACTTTTTATAGACGTTGTTGTATCCGCGTTCCTCTTCTCCCTTCGAATTGTCACGATTATCTTCGTGTGGGATTTTCAAAGGGAGCTGGAATATCTAAATCCATCGATGGGCATGCGGAGGAATATGTGATAACTTGCAGAGATTATTTTGAAGGTGGCAAAATGGCAGTGGTGACATCCGCACATATAATTTCAGAAACACCCATTTCTCCCATCCAACATCCAATTTGGCAAAATTTCAATAACCTCTAACTCATCAACTATTGAAAATGTCTATTTGAAAAATTAAATTTCAAAAGTCGATCTAAGAAACCTCTCTCTCCGTTTTTTTGCACTCTTTGTAAGCCTTGATTACATAAATGATGAATTCATTTTATTTTGTAACTTGATTTTATTTTATTTTATAACTTGATTTTATTTTATTTTATGTATCGGTAGCCAAGATAGAGTCAAGCTTTAGTGACCAAGGTTAAGTATCATTAGAAATATCGTTTGAATTAATTGCCAAAATTGTGCCTACAAGTTTCGTGTATTCCGGGAGACAACTTCTTTTCCTAGCTTGCATTGATTATGATTTGTGTAAAGTTACTATTGATGCATTCATTTGAATGTGACACTTGACAAAAATGGACTCTTGTAATTTATGTTTGGGAGTGTGTCGCATGATGCCCAAAAGTCTCCTCAACCCAACCTCAACCAGACTTTGAAAATGATTACTCGGTCGTAGTAAGGGTTTTCGTTGGGATGCACTTGGTTAGTTAATCAATATTTTAAAAAAATAAAGGAAACATTATCATTATCACCAAGATACTCGATGGTAGAACTGAGTTTTAAATAAACGAATGCACAAGTTGTGACATCTTGATAAATTTACGGTGGCTTGCTAATAGATAGCTCACTTTATTGTACTACTTGAAGTATCACAATTTTAACTTGATAAATTAAAAAATGTCACAAATATTACAAATTTTCATACGCACCTTCCATCTTCCATGCCCATTTCCATTATTTGAATCAGAATCACATACATACTTTGTTTCAAAAGTAGTATTTTAGAATCGCAATAATTTACAGTTGGCAAAAATGACAAGTATTTCGGGGACGGGGATGAATCCAGAGGCACAACTGGAGCCTCAATCTCAGCCAAAAAATTATTTCACCAACGCGGTTAGGTTCTCCCAGTATTTTATTCAGAATCACGTACTGTATGTTTCAAAAGTATCATTTTAGAATGGCAGTAATTTACAGTTGACAAAAATGACAAGTATTTCGGGGACGGGGATGATGCCAGGAGCATCACAGTTGGTACCTAAACCACCTCCTAAAAGTGATTACACCACCGTGATAAGGTTCTTCATTGGGGTGCACTTGGTGAGCTATGTCAAATTGAACATATTATATTTGTTATCTCTGTAAGGTCAGGCAATTCTAAATTAATGTCTGAATCTACCGGTGCTTAGATCTTGTCCGCTGCGATTGCGCCTTTCAGCTTCTTCTTGATATGGTATGTCATGTTTGGAAGGTTTGCTCTTTGGAGTATTCTGTTCTGTATTGTGACGATTTTACATCTACTTTCCTTAAAACTTGGGAGGCGTGTGTGGATTGCCACAAATACGAATACGGTAGATAGATTTAATTAGTTTAAAGAGTTTATTCACAGCTTACAACTAAATACAAATGCAATAAAATAACTTACTTCTGCATTTTTGTTTTAATACAGAGGAAATCCGTACAGGATAAGGTACAAGACGTTTTATGGTTCAAACGATACAGTGGATTTATGCTGTTGTTTGAAATAGTAGCATCAGCCTCCATTCCATATATGGTGGGACCCCCCTTCAGTTCCACTGGTGTACTTCCTACACATATTGCTGTATTCATCTTCCTCTTCTCACTTCGAATTGTCACGATTATCTTCGTGTGGGATTTTCAGAGGGAGCTGGAATATCTAAATCCATCAATGGGCATGCGGAATTTGTGATAGTTCGCAGATGTTATTTTAAGGTAGCAACGGTGGCATGTGCATCCGTATATTTTATATAATTGCAGAAACACCCATCTCATCAACATCCAAACATCCAATTTGGCAAAAGAATAACTCATCAACTATTGAAAAATGTCTCTTTGAAGAATTAAATGTCAAAAGTCGATCTCAAAAAACCATTTTCTCGGTCTTTTTTTTGATTTTGCACTCTTTTTAAGACTTGACATACATGATGATTTCATCCATTCATCATATTTTGTAACTTGATTTTCTTTTATTTATCATTAGCCAAGATAGAGTCAAGCTTTAGTGACCAAGGTTAAGTATCATTTGAAATGTGGCATGATTTGATATGTAAATTATACACATACGTAAATTTCGCATCTTCCGAGATAAAACTTCCTTCTCCGCTTGCATTGATTTGCGAAAAGTTGCTACTCATTTGAAAGTGACAGTTGGCAAAAATGGACCCTTGTAATTTATGTCTGGGAGTGTGTCGCATGATGCCCAATGTGCTACAGGCACAGGGAAAGTCTCCTCAACCTCAACCAGACTTTGAAAATGATTACTCTGTCGTAGTAAGGTTCTTCGTTGGGATGCATTTGGTTAGTCAATCAATATTTAATTCAAAATCAACTGCGTAAACAGCTATTTTAAAAGTATAAAGTTATCCTGATGAAACCTTAAATGTTAATGCATTGCACAGTTTCATAGTACTCTGCTTGTAGTCATTCTCTTGTTCTCCATGATTGGATTCCTGGTTGCCGGACAATTTCTTTGGGGTCTTTTACTTCTTGGTCCAATCGCATTGCACTTGTTTTCGATATCGAAGGGGAGGTGCATGTGGATTGTTACAAACAGAAATACGGTATATACATACATCTTCCATCTTTACATTTGTAAGGTCATGAATAAAATTCAAACATGTCACTATCTTCATCTTTATGTGCAAAATTTAGAAAAAGACGATTCTTGAAAAGATACGAGACATTACATGCTTCCAAGGATGCAATGGGGTCATAATATTGATGGAATTTGTACTAGCCATAGGAGTACCAATTATCCTGCAGTATTCATTTCACAGGGATCTACCCTACCTGTATACAATACCTCCGTTTGCGTACTCCATATCTCTTCGAATTGTCACGTTCATCTTTGTGTGTGATTTTCAGCGTGAAATGAAAAATCTAAACCCTTCGACTGATCTAATATCCCCTTCCATTGATCTAATTAACCCGTCCACGATAAATCCTTCTAATAACATTATTGAAATATTACGATAGAAAACGATGGAAGAAAATACGCCGGAAGTCTCAGATCCGTCATTTAACTGGACAAAATAAATTTACTATAAAAATTCTTCTTACAACTTAAATTTTATTTCAAAAGTTACATAATTGTAAGTTTAAAGTTTGTGATAAATTAATAAACTATAGATTATAACTATTTATTTGTGGTTCACACTTTCATTGTTTCAACATCCAAGATTAGAATATCGTTTTCCTGTGGTCAGAAAAAAAATAACAATCAGTTAAAAATGTCCGTAATAAATAGCTGAACATGAGTTTTAAATTACTTTCATCTTACGTTTGCCCTTGCACAGCATGTCATTCTGCAGTACTGAATGCTGGCCATAAATGCGGTTGCACATTCGCAAATAGCGGCTAGAATCATGAGAGAACAAAATGTTCGTCCAGCAACTGAAAAAGCAAATCAATCAAAAGCATGAGTTATTTTTTATGCATTCAAAAATGATCAAGCTCAAACAGCTTCTGCTTATCATCATTACATAAATATTTTATACTACATACTTTCCGGATCATAATAAGCCATCCCGTGTTGCGTCATTGAAATCGATGCTAAAACGAGGAGGATAAATCCAACAAATATTGAAGCAATTTGAAATCCCATTGCAGTACCGATACTGCATCCAGACGGAAACTTGGTGGTTGTCCATGTGAGATAAGACGCGGTAAAGAAGAAGAGAACAGGTCCCCACAGACCAACTCCAGAATAGTCGACGATCTTGTAGTCTTGAATCGTAACGATTGCATAGAGAACTACCTAACATGAAACAGAATAGCAAATTATGTATCTTGTACCTCATCATCTCAGAAGTTTTCTTCAGAAATGAATTGAAGTGCGAGTTTGTTGACTTACCTGTGAGATAACAATTACGACAGAATTCACTGTTTGAACAATCACCAACTTCCGGAATAAGTCAATATTCATCAATTTTAGAAAATACTCGCGCTCACTTTCCACAGCCCTCAGGCGTATACGATTTGAGAGTTGCTGAGAATTTTTCTGTGTCGGGCTGATGGGTGTCCTACTTTTTGACCCATCATTTTTCAATCCGTTTCTCAGAGAATCTATATCAGAACCGGGAATCATTGCTGTAACCACAGGTGGAGAAGATGGACTAGCTTCTGTCGCTACGACTTTGAGGGAATTTGAGTCCTCCTCAATTTCATTTTGAAAAGATTCATACCGGAAACCACTGCTTGTCAAATTGTCAATGTCAACTTTTGAAACCATATCTATAAAGTGTTTTACAATTTTTAAGCCATTGTGTCAAGACACATTTTAAGATTAAGCAAAATATTAAAGCGTTACACTTTCAAATGATTCAATTAGCCCCTTGAACATCGTATAAATTCTATATTGACGTAGCGAACGCAAAGTTGGCTTGTTTTCAATAATTTTGCAGATTCTAGGACTCGTCGGTTTCGCAGTAAAGTTTGAAAGGCTGTTGACCAGAGCAGGAGACACAACATACTACAAGTCTAGTAGTTTATCTGTTTATCATCACAGTAAACTTTAAAACATGCTTAATACTACCATGTATGCGCATACTTTAAAAAACTACCAACTTGGTATTACATCTTGCAAAAATGTACTTTTTGGATTTCTGCGATGATAGCATACTAGTCTTATACCTTAAAATAACTATACCTGTCTATGTTCAATGTTTTTCTTGGTCCCGTGTTGGTCAACATGAAATAGATTATATCAGAATGACTATGACCGCATGAAATATTTAAAGATATATCTGGGGAAGATTGCGTGATCAAAGATAGGTGTATAATTTATTTCATGCCACGTGCCCATGTGTGCGTGTCATAAACATAATTATAAAGCTTGTAATTGTAACGTTAAGATACATTCAATTCCATTGTCATTATTTGAGTGGACTGAAAACTTTTGAAAAGGAATAGCATGTCCATGAGTACTGGAATAACTAAAATTGTCGTTTACTTTTACAAAGTATTTTAATGATTATATTTTTTTCTTGACATGAGTCATAATCTTGAATTTTTTTAGTAGTTTTGTCTCTATTGGATTCATGAGTTACAAAGAAAGTTCCACTTTTTATTTTTTCCGTTCCAAGAACACAGCTTTGTAAGGTTTCGCAGTAACCAGGGAACTGACAGCAGGTTCCAAGTCGAGTTCTGGAGAATCGGGATCTTCGACAATGTCGAAGTTTTGAAACACTGTTGTGAGCATTAGGAATATCGTAAGTCTCCCCTAGGCATTGTCTTCTCCCGACGGGGAAGGGGTTCAAGATGTCATTTTTCTTTAGTGTTTATCCATCAGCACTTCAAAATCTTTCTGGTCAGAAGACATCCGGATATTCCCACAGTTTTGGATCATGATGTATGTAGTAAATGTTGATAAAATGAAAGTTCCCTTGGGGAAATGCACTCCACGAAACTCGATGTCGAAGAGGACACGATGTGGTGCTCCAAATGGGGCAATCGAGATGCGAAGAAGTTCGTGCAATTCAAATGATAGTTTACCTTGACCACCAAAACTTGGCTCTGTATGAAATTATCGGGCACATAAAGCTTAATCAAATCAGGTACAAAATTGGATGAATTCATGTTGCTCATCACGTCTCAACGAGTGCAAAAATCAAAAACGGAGAAAGCGGTTGTTATAGATCGACTTTTCATATTTAATTCTTCCCTTAATTATTTTCAGTATTGAAGGGTTTTACCATGTTTGAGAATGGATGTTTTAAGAGCAAAAGGTTTTTTCTGATGGAAGTAAAATTTACGCTTGCCAAAATGTCCCAGCCAAAATAATCTCTGCGAATTATCTTATCATAACGTTTGCGAGCCCATCGAACGGTTCAGATCTTTCAACTCACCCTCAAAGTCACACGCGAAGATAATCGTGACAATTCGAAGGGATGAGGAGAACACGAATGGAGCAATTATCAAAGTAAAAAATTCATCCAAAGTGAAGTGGGATGGTGGTGTCAGTGTGAATGGTAGGACCATGGCTGCTCCTAATTCTATCAATAATATGACTACACTACATCCTTTGAATGATGCAAGGTCTTGTATCTTAGCCTGATGGGATTTGGTCTATTTGAATTAAAATCAGAATTTAGATTAACGTTCTAACTTGGATAATTTTAATTCTACATTGATAGATCTACCGTATTCCTGTTTGTGACAATCCACATTCGCCTCCCAAGTATTAGCAAAAGCAGATGTGACATCATGATAACAAAGAGGATGCCACTCCACACAAAATCCGTCTTATAAATGGTTACCATTATGGTGAACAAGGAGCCAGTTATAATTACAGCGGAAAAGAGCTAAACAATGGGAGATACGAACATTAGATGGATTAGTTCATAAAGCGCATAGTAGAACATTTAGATTTAGCTGATGGAGAAAAAACATCTTCAATTTGACAAAGCTCACCAAGTTCACTCCAATGAAGAACCTGACTACAGTGGTGTAATCACTTTTATAGCCAGTTTGAGACTCCAACTGCGCCGCTGCTGGAGCTGGAATCATCCCTATACTCGCACTACTTGTCATTCTAAATTATTGCAATTCTTAAATGCATATAATAATGGGCTACTTTTTAAATATAAAAATATGTGGTTCCGATTCAGATAATGAAGAAGGGTATGGAAGAGATGTGCTCATGAAGTATTTTTTGTAATAATATGCGTATTTTAAATTATGTACTAATTAATCCAAAGATAATATAATATGCTACACCTTTATCAATTTAAAATTCATGTGTACCATCTTGTATCTTGGTGATAATGATGTTTAAAATTGTTATCTGATGAAGTAATGACCATAAATCTGTGAGTAAAAACCACATATTTTGTCAGTTAGACGGCACTAAAAGGCAAAATTCTGTATTTGAAACATACGGGAGGCGAAGATTTTGTCTATCCGAATTCAAGAGAGGGTGATCTGTAGAGGGTGATATGTAGATTGATATGAAAGTTACTTAGATATGTATCTCTAACTAGACTTTTTATTTTAATGTCTCATCCCGGAACATCTCATAATAGTCGAATGTTAGTTTACGCAACTTCCGATAAAACACTATAGATTAATTATATACGCACAGTTTAATCTGAGTTTCTGGTCATTGTAACGCAATGTTTTCATCACAGAGTCACCTAAGCTCTCAATGATGAATGTCAATTATATGTCAATAACATTTTAATTGCTTTTACAAACTATGTACATGTGTAATTAATAATAAACATTCCAGGGCTTGGAACACGCAGTTGATTACATGATAGCATTTTGCCCTCATCTCTTAAGAATTTCCAATTTATGACAATCAATCACTCTTCATTACGCTGAAACTTTATCTTATCTTCAGCTTATCAATTAACAAAAATATCATACATTTTTACGCTACATGTAGAGAGAGCTCATGTACATGTGCGCATGTGCTCGCATTCTAAACACTTCATGATATCTAAATGCTCTTCCGTTTTTTAATCTTGATCGACACTTTCCTGTCCTACGTATCTAGCTTTAGGGTAGTTCCAAGTAAAATTCAATACCCTGTGGTCAACAAAACTTAATTCTACAAAGAATAGGGAGCAGTATCCTGTTTTTAAATGTTTTCGAGCGCTAATAAGCTTAATACTGGAAAAATTCCATTAAAATTCGAAATCTTTTATGTTGATATTAACCTCGGATGAGTTAGAAAAAGGCAGAGCGAAAGCATATAAAAGAAGAAAGTTTTGAAGTGTTTTTCATTCCAGTTTCCAATTCTGAACTGTTATACCTCCATAATATTTTCATATTCTATTTAGAACATCTACAATGAAAACAATTATTGCGTTGGTGGGATTATTTCTTGCAGTCGTGTCAGGTACTTGATTGATCTTAGGAAGCTTACACTTACTTAAATTGACATTACCTAGCTTAATCATGTCAGCTATCAATACGTGTCCAATATAATTGTTTTTATTATTTTAAATTAAAATTACAGCAGAACCATGGATACCCGAACCAGGATCGTCTAATGGGTGGATGTCTAAACACCTTGGATTTGTTGAAAATACGGAAAGAAATGCAAACATCATCAATGTCTTGTTTTATGGGGATTCCCTGTTTGAAGCATTTTGGAGGGGTAAGGGTAAAGCCGTATTTGATGAGTACTACCGTCCATTGGGAACAGCAAACTATGGCATTTCAGGGGATCACACGGAACATGTGCTTTGGAGGATTCAGAATGGAGAAGTTACCGACAAACTCCATCCTGCAGTGTGCGTCCTCTTAATTGGAACAAATAATTTTAATTCTGTTGAAGATGATGACGTTTCAATAGCATTGGGCATTGTTTCCAATGTCTTGGAACTCCGAGAACAACTTCCTAACACCAAAGTCCTTTTATTGGGAGTTCTCCCTCGTACTAACGAAACCATGACAGCACGGACATCACGGATCAACGAAATCCTTCAAACATTTGATAATGGCAAAACAATCCGGTTTTTGGACATGAAACAATATTTTTACAATGGAGGAGATAGCTTCAATACTGAACTCTATGAAAGTGATTTGTTGCACTTGGAAGAGGCTGGTTATAGAAAATTAGCTGAAGTTATGGACTCTCTTTTCAAAGAAATGCTAGCAAGCTCTCATCATTAGTACTGTAACTGCAGCATGTTTTACTGTTTCTTGAATTGTTCTAACCTATTGAACCTCTAATTCTGTTACTTTTTTTAACCTTTTACTCATACTCATAGTGTTAATTAATTACAAAATTAGCAATATAATCATGCATTCCATCTATTTCACAGTTCAGTGAATATGAAAAGTATATTTCCGTTGAAATCCACGCAATTTTTTGAACTTTTGACAAAAACCTTACACAAGCGAAATCATTTCGTAGTATGTACTTCGTGCTCATCTCTTTGTAATATGGCTTGTACTGGTGATTAAAAACAAGATAATACAATTCAGAATAATGGGATGAACATTTGAAATTATTCGTGTATAGTAAAATGTACATTGTACTAAATTTATAATCCACCAAGAACATAATGATTGATTAGTCAAGGTCCCAATTTTATTCAAAATCCAATATTGTTTTAATTTGCAAATAACAAAAAAAAATTACAATAGTTAGAAATAGGTAAATACAATCTAAAGGTTTGAAATATGAAAATTCACTGCATTATTCCAATAAGATGCTAACGACAGAAAGGAAGAAGAAAGTAATTTCAGAACTGTAAAGAGTTAATGGTTTTAGACATTCTGTTTAATCCAGTTTATGTATGAAGAAACGCGAGTGTATACCCCGGGATACTTTGGTTGTGCACAGCCTGAAATAAGCACAATAAAGTTAATTATTAATTAATCATTAAGTACATTAAAAGTATGCACTTGAATTCTGGCTGGACTTACCCCTACCCCAGCTAACAATGCCCTGCAGAAGGAATTTTTCTTCTGTCCCCGACACTGAACTCACTGCAGGGCCACCAGAATCCCCTTGAAAATAAATGAAAATACCACTTTATAGTCTAATTGGTTCAGTCTACAACTAGTCTGCTCTTCCACCACTGACTCAGCTCATAGTAGATCACGTCATCTAATCATAGTAGACTCATCATAGTAGATCATCT
>JAQIXX010003759.1:0-18423 GCA_034700605.1 Willowsia nigromaculata | reverse complement strand
CAGTTGTAGGCTCCAGGATGATGCTGATGAGGTCCAGCCGAGGGATCTCCATAATAATCCATCTTGATAAACAGTCACAGTTGCTTATCGCCAGTCAGTCTAGTGACACCTAGAACAGAAAATAATTAACTATTAATTAGGGTTGAACCTTCAGAATCGGCAATCACACAAAAACCGGCTGATGATTTAATTACACACAGAATTCGTCAATTAATTAACATAACTTGTCATGTGACAAAATATGATTACTAATTAATTAAAATTAACTAACCAATCAGCTGGTAACTCAGGAAGCGACAGAATGTTCGAAAATTAACGCTGCTTAGATTTCCGAGCAGCAGACACGGACGCTCAACTGAACAAAATAAACATAAACTTGACTTGTTTGGTATGGAAATTCAAACGAAATCTCCGCCCGCGTTTTTTCTCGCATTGCCCCGATAAATAGAATGCATACTTCTAGATTGCCTTCTCATACTTCAGCTGATGCGGCTTGTCTGATTGTTGTGATGACTGGAGACTGGAGTGGAGCTCCGGTGACAGCTGGACTGTTGACAAGGGACAATTAAATTGGGGAAGATAACTGCTAATTAAAATGTGGCTCCTAGATTTTCGCGATCAATTGCGAAGTGTTCAGATTTATTTAATTTGAAATTAGAACTGTGAAATAGTTAGTTGGAAAGGTGGGCTGACAGGTGAAGATTGGAGGAGTCATGGAGGGGGAGGGAACAAGTGTCTTTCAGAGCTTGGGATCGGTACTGTATTTTCTGTGGCGATGTTTAATGTCAGGGCTATTCTATTTTGTGGTGCTCATTACTATCGCGTTAGTGTTCCGATTGGTACAGCAGTATTGTAGGAAACGGAAGAAGCCAAAACCACCTCAAATTCGGGGGAAAACGATGATCATTCTTGGCTCAGGTTTGGTTCATTAAAATGATTAGTATTTTAGTTATTTTAATTGTCATTGTGAATTATAGTTGTAATAATTAGTGTTCTATTTTGTGGTTTTTTTGTGTAGGAGGCCATACAAAAGAGATTCTGAGCTTATCGAAGGAGCTGGATAAAGAGTTCAACCCGAGGGTGTACGTGTACACAGAATCGGATCAGTTAAGTCTGGAGAAAGCAATGGAAGTTCGGAAAAGGGGTCAACAAGTTAAGTACTATCCTATCGTTAGGCTTCGGGATGTGGGGCAAAGCATTTTTGATGCATTGATTACTCGGGGACCTAAATCTGTCCGGCAGTCTGTTTATCTTCTCACTGAAGAGAATCCGGACGTTGTAAGCACCTTAATGATTTATCTCCCTTTTGTAATCACTAATCACTTGATATTCATGGAGTTAATGAACCTATTTGATTATTTCTCCTCAACAGATAATCTGCAATGGACCAGGAGTCTGTCTTCCCCTTTGTTTTACAGCTGCCATCTTAAATGTATGATCAATTAAAATTTTAACTAGAAAAAAATTATCCAATCGCAAAAATCATTTTTGTAAAATAAATTTTTAATCCTTTTTTATAGTTCTTCGGTGCGTCAAATGCTCAGATAGTTTATATCGAGTCAATCTGCCGTGTGAAGACACTCTCCATGACAGGTAGCTTAATGATCCGGTTAGCTGACAAGTTCATTGTCCAGTGGGAAGATCTCAAGAGAATTTGCAAGGCCAAGTATCCCAAGAAAGAAGTGGACTACATGGGGCGTCTTTGCTGAATATCTAACTTTCGGTCTGTCCTCGTAATTCCATATTTTTCATCATAATTTATCACAGGTGAAAAAAACTCTATTTATTGTTACTTTATAACTAATCATTTTATCTTGTCTGCAACAAAATATGTCGCGTGGCTCCAGTCAAACTTTGTAATATTTTTATAATCTAATCTCAGATTTTAAGTCTGTACTCGTCCACTGTTTAATTCACCGAGCTTCGCAGTACAAAAAATAAAATTTTTATTTTTATCGGAATTCAATTTAAAATTCAACAATATTCTGAAAAGATATCATATCATAACTAATAACCTAATTACAAGATAATTGCTCTGTTAGGGAAACTAATCATGCATCCTCTTGAAAAATAATTGCATAACCATTCATATTGCACAATCGAAATTACACAACCCATAATTCATGATTGCTCCTTTGTGGCCGTTGCCATGCCAGCTCTCAATTATGATTCTTCATGATTGCATGACCAAAGCATACACACATGCAGTCGGTCAGAGATCTCAGACAGATCATCATTGACCATTGCGGCATATAGTTCTGTGCAAGTGCCTACAAGAAAAAGGGTTAAAAAATTTTCCCATCATTTATCCCCACCCCAAAAATAATCTTTAATTTCCAAAATATTTAGATAATTGATTCCACAATATTTCCAATAATTTCCAATCAATTAGGTATATCCACCTGTGCACATTTTTTAACGAGGTCATCCTCATCAATCTCCTCTAACCTTTAATTATCCACCATTTAGTTAGCATTGATAGGCTTTCCATTCATTTTTCATAGCTCCACCTTCGCCTTCGCACTTGCAATTTATCTGAGATGCAAGGCAACCCTTTCCTCTTGCACAAGAGATCATACACATGAGCATACCCAATCGCAATGCTCTTCTCTGTGTAATGGACTGTGTTGCAAGTTGTAAACGAACATCTGCAACCTTGCGTGTGTAAACAAAATAGTTCAGCTGTGTGTATCTTCTCCTCTCATTGCTTATCAATGTATTCTTCTTGATGTATCTTATCTGCTTGATTGGTATCACCACTTATCTGAGATTTGTGAAGTGGGTTGGTTTTGGTTTGGTATGCGAGGAGCAGTGTGTGGGGCCGCTCCCTCATCCTCTCGTGTAATTTTATTAATAGACTGGGGAAAGGGAAAGTGATTTTTTAAAAATAATTATTTGTTCGAGAAGTGAGCACTCCAAAAATGAGTTTGGAAGTTTAGGGGTGGAATTAAGAGTTGAAGTATCAGTATGATCGATCATCATCGCAGTTTTTTCGCCAAGACGGTGGAGCATTTAGCTCGCTGTCTGGCGGCGATGAAGCCAACGCCGTTCGAGAAAGTGCAGAGGTTACTGGATCTGTGTCCGACGCTGAGTGCGAATGGGATCTATAGGATTGATGAGAGGAGTCAGGACGCTGTGATGGCGTTGGGCATTTATTTTATTGAGTCGGGGCTTCAGCATAAGCAGAAGATTTTGCCGTATTTGACGCAGATTTTTAAGTCACTGCCGAGATGTCAGTGGGCGTCGACGGTGGGTCTTCATGAGAAGATATCGTTGGCGGAGAAGGTGACATTCTTGTTGACCACGTTGCTCAGTGATGTGGCGATATTGAGTAGTGATTCGGAGAGGAAGGAGATCATTTCGATGCAGTTGGATCTCCTCCAGAGGGTGGCGGAGTCGATTGTCGATGCGATCAGTTTGGGACAGGCGGATCCTCACAAGAAGGAACATGCGGTGGATGTCTTAATCCCGATATTGTTGGGGGTGGCGAGAGCCTTCGGGAGATATGGGGAGACGGAGGAGAGAACTATTGCGTTGTTTACGTTGATTTATCCGAAGCCGAAGGCGCCCATTGTGGTGAGGAAGGATGATAAAGGGGTGAAGGCGATTCCGAACTTTCGGTCTGTGATTCCAAGGTCGTTATCGACATCTTTTGGGGTTCCAATTGTGAATGAGCCGCATCCGGAGCAGGTTAATTGGTGAGTTAACAAATTAACAAGTGATTTGATTAGTTAGTTGATGTGGTAATAATGTTAATTATTTTTTGGATTACAGGTTTACGGTAACAGCCACTCCAAAATCGGATGTTGACTATGCAACAGTTTTCTTCAGGAAGCAAGGCTCCTCCTACGCGTCCTACAAGAATAAACCGTTACTCGTGAAATTCACGGTTGCTCAGCTTCAGGCGGTTCTCCAGTGTGCGAAGAGTTTGCTGGATCAAAATGTGCTGACAAAGTTGGAGGGTTGGTTTACGGAGGTGAGGAACTGTCAGACGGAGAAGTCATCAGGCTACAAAACTGTGAGTGAGATTCTGAACTTGGTGCTAGTCTCGTTGCTGAAGGAGTGTCTTCATCGACATCAGGACCTGCCCGCACCTTTCACCAAGGAAGTCCAGGAGTTTGTGAAGGGCCTCTTCCTCTCTGGTCAAACTGAGCTTATGAGATATTCAAAGAAGAATGCGGAGGAGAACGGGATCAATGGTTCGAAACGGTGTGGCAAGTTTAGGATGAATGTGCAGACAAACGCGAATTGTGTGGAGCTTCTTGTTTGGGCCATTGGGGATGAGTCTGGTAAGGAGGAAATAATTAATTATTTTGTAAAAAAGATTTTTGAAAATTCTTCCTCTCTCTCTCTTTCTGTATATTATTCATAATTTTATTTAGTTGTCAGTGAAATCAATTTTATCAATGAAATTTTGACTGGTATCGGCTCGAAAAGTAGGGAACGGGCTGTCATCAATAAGTGCGCAAGTAAAGTGTCAACTGACTTTAATTTTTTCTTGGGTTTCTCACAGTGTGACTTTTTTAATGCTTCTCCATCTTTTTTTTCGTCTACTTTACCAAGAAAAAATATTTCCTGTACTAATGAGCCCAAAAATATTGTGACAGTGAATTCCAAAACTAATCAAATTAAAAGATTTGCAGTTTGTTATTCCTCTACTAATTAGTGGTGTGATCCTTTTTGATATTGATTGATGTTAATTGTAACCCTTTTTTATTTTGAGGCGGTGATAGTTAATTGGGGCTTAATTATTATTTTTGTAGGGGCGGACAGTCTTTGTTGCAGGTTGGCTGAGAAAATTAATGACACGCATGCGAACAAGTTGGCCCTTGCTCATATGCCGTTGCTTGTTGTGTGCCTTCAAGTAAGTTTGATGAAATAAAAATTAAGGTTTAACTGATGATTAAGGTGGGAATTAATTAGTGGGCATTTTTTTATTGTAGGGCTTGGGAGATCTTGCTTGTAAATTTCCAACGATAGCTTCGTCGAGTATTCAGTATTTGAAGGAGTTCCTGATCGGTCCCTCTCCGATACTTGCTCGGCTGTATGATAAGGAGTCAGCGAAGGCGTCAAATGTGCAAACGCTGGAGGACGTTTGGAAAAAGGATGACACTCAAATGGCAGCGTTCCAGAGGTTACGTGATGTCGCCATAGAGAATCTCTGTCACGCTCTTAAAGCTGGGCTCAGCTTGGAGGCACATTCTGTGCAGGCGTTTTTGGCGTCAGTGTCTAATCGTGTGTTTATGGCGGAGAAGGAGTGGAAGGACTGCCAAAGAAATGACTTGGAGAAGAGGCCCATCGCAGAGTTGTCCCCGTCGAGTGACACGGAGAATTCGTTGTTGGTTCTTACAAACTCGATAGTTATGCTGGGCCATGTGGCTGTTGCTCTGAAGGAAACTGCGAAAACGACAGAGTCGGTCCTTCACTTTCTCCAGCAGAGAGTAGGGAAAATGCCGCCCGTTTTGGATATCCTGATTGTGGATCAGTTGGCTTGCATTGTGATAGCTAAATGCGAGGTACGTAAAAAAATTGCTATGCAGTTAAATAATTGACTGAGGACAGGGGCTATAAAATTAATTGACTATTTATTTTTGTCTTCAGAGCTATGTATACGAAGAAGTGATGAAAATGTTTGTCATGTTCACTGTGGAGGCGAGTTCTTCCACATATTCGGAAAATCCAGATTGCAAGTACAGACATATAAGCGGTTCAGTTATGAATGCTTTGGCGAACATTGCACTCAACCTTGAGGGTGAAGCGCTGATGAATGATTTGTTGGTGAGGTTGTTGGAACTTTTTGTGCAGCTTGGGCTCGAGGGTAAACGGGCTGCAGATAGGTCGCCAGCAACAGTGAAGGTAACTCTAAAAATCAAACCACAAAGCAGATTTTAAAAAAGCGTTGCTCCTTGTGTGTACATGATTGTATTTAATTTTTAAAGGCTTCGTCCTCCGCTGGAAATTTGGGAATACTGATTCCTGTGATTGCTCTGCTGTTGAGGCGCATTCCACCGATTACAGATGTGAAGCCAAGACTTCACAAGCTTTTCCGTGACTTTTGGCTGTACTGCATCATTATGGGCTTCGTATCTTCTCAAGACAACTGCGGTCTCTGGCCTGGAGACTGGTACGAGGGAGTGCAGGAAATTGCGTCGAAAAGTCCTCTCCTTATTTGCCGCACCAGCATACGATCGGAACTGCGAGAGTTGCAGTACACATCCGCATTGAGGGCTGAGGCAGTGTCACCGATTGAATTGCAAGAGCTCCGGAATAAAATTCTAACATTGCTGGACAAGTGCGCAACTGATGTCACATCGATCGTTCGAAATCTACAGTTTCCTCAGTGTGCCTATGTGTTGTCTGTGTATTGGCTGGAGATTTTGAGAATTCAAACAGTGCCAGAACCAAGTTTCAAAGAGATTTTTGGCTACCTTTGCGAGCCATCTATTCAAAAGGAGAAGAATGGATTGTGGAACTGTTTTTCCTGCGTGGCTGAAAAAGTTTTTGAGAAGTTCCTCGTCGTTTTGTCCAGTCGGGATAGGGATGCTCAGAGGGAAAGGGAGCTGGAACAGCATGCTCAGTTCCTTCTAGTGAAGTTCAATCATGTGAACAGGCAGATTCGTAAAGTGGCTGATAAATTCTTGTCCGGTTTGGTGGAAAGATTTCCTCATCTGTTGTGGAGTCGGACGGTGCTGCATACAATGCTGGATATTTTGGAAGTGCTGGCAAGGAGCTTGACAACTAATCCGAATTTAGATAATGCTGTAGCTACAATAGCAAATACTTCGTATTCCATTCAATTTATGGATAGCATGGATGCAAGAGAGGTAATCAGAGACATTTCAAAAATATGTTGATTATTATTGCGCAGTTTCTAAAATAAACTTTTATTCTAGGCTATGGTACGTGATTATGCTGAAAGATGCAAGGGCTTCCTTCAAGAAGCTATGAAATGGGCACCTGAAACAACCCGCTCGCATCTCGAGGAATATGTTAACGTCAACTGTATAGACGCCCTTCAAAGTCATTCCGGATTAGCGATGGCGACCGAAGGGATCTTGAAATTTGCTGGGTTGAATTTATCCGCTTTATCGCTTCCAGACTCGTCTCTAGAGAAACGGCCGAACTGCGTGATTACCAATGTTCCAAGATGTATTTCTTCCTTGACAATGAGGAACCATTACTTGGGTCAAGTTCAAGGAATGCTGCAAATCGAAAAGCTGAGTTCCGTTGTAGCTGGTTTGATTCATCGACTGTCGAGAGATGAGTCTGATCCAAACGTGAATGAAGAGATGTTCCAGGAAAGTATTTGGCTGGCAACGTCCCTCCTCATTTGTCATGAAGGTCTCAACCGGATGTTGCTTCATGCCGTGTGCTGGGCTCCGATTCACAGATTTTCAGAGAATGTGCTACGCACCTGTTGTGAATGTTGGCAGTGGTTGCTCTCCGCAAGGAAGGATTTCACTTTGGCGTTCATGCAGGAGATGATGTCCTCATGGCAGAGTACTGTTGAAAGACGAATAGGTATATTTGCAGCTGCGCCTCCGAGCACGAGCCCCTTATCTGCGTATGAAGGTTGCGACCTGAAACTCATGCTTCCCAACATTATCCCTCATGACATCTGGATAAGCTTCATTTGCGAGCTGGTGGAGAACAACAAAGGGTGCAATGACGATTTGGTGGAAATGTTCCTCTACTTGATTCACCGCACATTCCCATTCACAGTCGGAACTGAAAGATCCATGACAAAACATATACTTGCGCTTCGACCTAGATTCCGTCTGTTGAGTTGTGCGTTGAGCATTGTTCAGGATGATTCGAGCAGACATCCTCATTTGAAAAAGTCGATAGTTCGGGAGCGGATCTATGCCAGTTGTCTGGACTATTTTTGTCAAGGATACTCTGTCCCTTCCACGGATGCGATGGAGTTGAGGAAGGACCTTCAAGTGGTTCTCAAGTTTTGGCAGATTTTACATAATGACAAAAAGTACATCAGACCCCCGGCTGCTGACCAGCAGGGTCATCGTGTACCTTTTGTAAGTAAAGCGACTACTGTAAGTGATGAAAAGTTTGTAAATATTTTTGTAGCTTACTCAGTATACTGTTAAATTAGTACAATTGTTAATGTTGGAACTTTATTTTTGAAGACGACACGAGTTCCAGAGTCACTTCCTGTTTCGGAACTCAGGTTTAGTGATGGGTGGATGAACACCGTGTACGCGAAGAAGGACCATCAACGCATTCGGATTAATAAGCAGAGGAATGAGGTTTTCGAACGGAATAGTTTGAAGGAAATGATGAAGAAGAGGAACTTGATACTGGAATTACTTGCTCAAGAGGTATTGGATTTTATAATTTTTAAAGTTGTTAAAGTTTATTGGAATGGTTTGTATAATTATTTTATCATCACAGATTGACGTGCTGATGACTTGGCACAACCCACTTAACTCACCGGAGCTGGCGATATCTGGAGAATCTACAATAAATACTTGGAGGGCGATGAAGAATTCTGATAAGATATGGCGGGATTCTGTTCGTCTTGCCTGGGATGTCAGTCCTATTCTCGCCGTTTACTTACCTAGGCGGTTGAAATCTACAGATAAATCTGTAGTTGTGGATGAAGTGGCTCACCTAGTCCGCCAATTTCCGGACTGTGTTATGCACATGCCTGAAGCTCTCATGTACCTTATCACTTCTGACGCCATTGTTGGGGACTACCCTGAGGTAAATGAATGAATGAGAATAAGAGCACTACTATTTATGTATATTTTTGAGGTATTCTAAAGATTCGGTTTTTAAATGTTTGGTTTGTAGTTATCAGCAGTGCTAACATGGGCTCCTTGCTCTCCCATACGAGCACTATCATTCTTCAGTCGTCAGTACCCAACTCATCCGATAACGGCACAGTATGCGGTCAAAACACTTCTCAGCTATCCTGCGGATGCTGTACTTTTCTACATTCCACAGTTGGTGCAAAGCTTGCGTCACGATCATGTAAGTTCTTTAATCTTTTTACTAAGCAGTTATCACTAAATATTTTCCGGATGAGGTTTAATCTCAATTTTTTTGCTTGTATTTGAAGATGGGTTATGTTGGCGAATTTATTAAGAACATTGCTAAAAAGTCGCAGTTGGTTGCCCATCAGCTTATATGGAACATGCAGACGAATATTTACCTGGATGAGGAAGGTCATCAGAGAGATCGTAAGTTTTAGTAGTGCACTTCCAATAATGAGGATGCATGATTCATGCATACCTACTACATATATAATGCTTGATCATTTTTCAGCGGAAATTGCGGATACATTGGAGCTTCTCATAAAATCAATGATATCATCTCTGTCTGGAAGCGCGAAAGCATTCTACGAGAAGGAGTTCTCATTCTTTGAGAAAGTTACTGGAATATCTGGAGAGATACGCAAGTATCCGAAGGGGCCAGAAAGGAAAAACGCTTGTCTGAAGGAACTGGCTAAAATTGAGGTTCAGCAGGGCTGTTACTTGCCCTCCAATCCGGAAGCTTTGGTTCTTGATATTGACGCGAAGAGTGGGACACCTATGCAGAGCGCTGCTAAGGCTCCCTTCCTTGCCCGCTTTAAGGTGAAGCGATGCGGTATCCTCCAAGTTGAAAGTGTTGGTCTGGGTGAGGCAGATCCTGCGAATCTTGGAAGAGGAGCTGGTGGGGATTGCATATACCCCAGTATGGACGAGCAAGTTTGGCAGGCGGCGATATTCAAAGTGGGAGATGATGTTCGACAGGATATGCTCGCTTTACAGGTCATTTCTCTCTTCAAAAATATTTTCGAACAGGTTGGACTCGACATGTTCCTCTTCCCATACCGAGTGGTAGCTACTGCACCTGGGGTAAGCTGAAACTTGCAAGTATGGAAAAAATATGAGTAGTTGATGGAAATAAAAATTCTCATCTCTCATTTCTTACAGAGCGGTGTAATCGAGTGCGTTCCCAACGCCAAGTCACGAGATCAGCTTGGAAGACAAACGGATGTGACGCTGTATGATTATTTCAAGAAGCAGTATGGGGAGGAGGACACCAGAGCGTTTCAAGATGCGAGGCGAAAATTCATCAAATCCATGGCTGCTTACAGTGTTGTTGGGTTCTTGCTCCAGATTAAAGACAGACACAATGGAAACATTATGCTGGATTCTGACGGTCACATAATTCACATAGGTAAGAGGACACCTTAACTCTTTGAGTAGTAATAACCCTATAGACTTTACGAATGATTTTGAAATGCTTTGTTCTTTAGATTTTGGATTTATGTTCGAGAGCTCTCCTGGTGGCAACTTGGGATTCGAACCTGACATCAAGCTTACAGAAGAAATGGTGATGATAATGGGTGGTAAGATGGAAGCTCCACCGTTCAGATGGTTTATGCATTTGTGCGTTAATGCGTACCTTGCTGTCAGGTAAGTTGTTACGAAATTGACTAATTATCTTAGCGACAGCATGGTCACTTTAGTATTTTAATTTGTAACTTGTATTCCTTTGCAGGCCATATTGCGAATCTATCGTGTCTCTAGTATCCCTAATGCTGGACACAGGATTACCCTGCTTCCGTGGACAAACTATTCGACTCCTTCGTCAGAGATTCAGCCCTGAAAGCAGTGAGCGAGAAGCGGCCCAGTACATGATGCAGGTTATCAACAACTCGTTCCTTTCCATTCGAACAAAGACTTATGACATGATTCAATTCTATCAAAATCAAATCCCATACTAGTTTCCCGTACTATTTCTTCCATTGTACGCACTCAGACACATACCTATTCTAATTTACATAATAATCGCATAATCAAAATTTTTAGTACCAACATTTTGCTCATCAGTAAAAGTAAACCGAATATTATGAAATACTCGCAGTTAACAAAAAAAATATCCGTGTCTGATTGAAAAAAGGCGTTTTAAGCTGGAAAATATAGTGTAAGGCAGATGTAGTAATTTTCAAGTAGTTTAAATACTCGACAAAAAAATTCTTAACAAGTAGTAAGCATTCCGTATTGATTAGAAGGAAAGATAAAAAATAATCCGCCTTTTTAAAGAAAGAATGGTGCTTTGCGAAAACAGTGATGATGATAAATTGACCCAGTTGTGGCCTAACTCTTAAAAAAAGAACATTTCTTAAGAAATCTACAGAGAGGGAGGTTTCAGTATTATCGGGACAATTGTATTTAAGCATGTGTGTGTACATTAAATGTGATAAAAAACTACACGTTTGAATTAACAAGTCTTCATTGATGAAGATTGTATGCATAATGTTGCGCGCGCGGCAGATAATAATTATTTATGAAGAGAGTTCAAAGGAATCTATACACAATATAATATATAAAGTAGTACAACAAATAAATTTATTTTTTTTCTTCTTTCTTTACAAAACGTATCCTGTCTCTGGTCATATTAGATTTTGAAGAAATTAATAAATAATGGTTCTCCTCAAATCGTTAATTAATTGCATATGTTCACAATATACATTTTTATCACAAACTTTAACTAGCTGTGGTGGAGTATTAAGAAATTAAGTGTTACATAATTGGCCAAAGTTGGAAGTGAATGCGTCGCCGAACACATTTCCGCGAAATATTTCAACACTGTTTTTAGATAGCACGAGGAGGAATGGGTGGGGCCTCTCAAATCCGGTTCGTTTCACATCAAAAGATTTGAGCATGAAGCCACCAAAGACTTTGTAAGGCTTGCCGACTTGCTGAAATCCATTAAGTCCCATAAACTTGTGTACTGAGAGGCCATGCGACTTGGAGAGGAAGCTCACAAAGTTTTTGTTTGAGAAGGAGAGCATCGCTGAGGAAGTTACTTCAGGTACCTGAAGTTTTTGCACGGACTCAATTGAGTTTCCGTTAAGACGCATCACTTGGAAGTTACAAGTTGGCTGAGTAATTGATGATGTGGCTGTTCCTGACTCTGGTAGAAGGGCGTAAAGTGTTTCGAAATTTTCAAAAACTGCCATTGACCCCGTTTTACTGGCAAGCATTGGTCCTTCTGCTGTCACGTCATTTGAGTGGTCGTTAGAAATGTCGTACATCAGCACAGAATTTTCATTATGGCACATGAGGCCGAATCCTCGACTAGACGCTGTTACATCCACTCTGTCCATTGGTCCGTCCAGCTTAACAGTTTCTTGGAAAGAGAAGCGATCCCCATTCCATTTGAAAACTTCCACTCCAGGCTCCTCTTTTTGAATCAGGTCGAAACCTTCAACTTCAGGCTTCCCATTTCCAACCAGATTGAACAGCTTGATTTCACCGGTATCAGGTTTTCTAGCCACTTTGAAGGATTTGACGGGAAAGTTCTCTCGGATGGTTGAGATCTGTGAGAGGTCTCCGTTTGGGGCAACTTGAACAGAGAAGAGGCCCTGCTCTTTGGAGCAGCTTGACATTGATTTTGAGAATACAATTATGCTGCCACCTTCCTTCAGAGGGACTGATTGCCAGTTGTCAACGTTTCCAATGTTCTGGGGAGAGACTTCCACAATTTTATGGAATAGTTCGGTCGATGGTAGCCACTCGTAGCGTTCAAGTCTGCAGTTGGCTGTTTGGACGAAAAGCATGGTGGTCTTGGTACCCTCCACTGTGAGGACATTTGTACCCTAGAAAAATAGGAGATTATAGTTTTTTGGAGTCGAATATTTAACTTTTCTGATAACTTAACGATTTCAATGGGCATACCTCGTTTTTAAGTGCGATAACCTGATGAGCATCAAATGAGTCGAGCTTGACAGGGTTTTTAGCGATTTTACTGCTAAGTCTAGAAAGTGATTTGCATTTTCTCAGGAATCTTTCTCTCTCCGCTTCAACCTTGTCTTCAGCTCTCTTTAAATCCGCATTTTTCTTGTCAACGAACGCTTGGATGTCCACCTTGTCTCCCACACCCTTTCCAGTCACATCCTGACGGAAGGTCACCGGGCCCAGGAATTCCCACTTGTCTGAAATCACCTGCTCACTGGTTCCACCGGTGTTGAAAGTTCCAGACAGGATGGAATCCAAACTGTGGCCTTGAAAGAGGGGTGTGGGCAGTAGGATGTCATTTTCTATAGCGATTGGTGATGTGAACTCAACTGGCCCCAGTGCAAAAGGGTCTCTGGTGGTGACAACATCCTTTTGGAGGTTGGAACCAAAACAGGAGATATTTTCCTTGATGTGGACACCGCCATTAATTGTAGTTGACCCGGGGAGTCGTTGCGGCTCCTCTTTATTGCTCTGAAATAAAAATCATATAGTTTTCATTACATTTGTCCAATGTGGAGACACAAGAGATAAAGGTACTGTATATTTACCATGAGAGTATCCTCAAATTCCTCAGAGAGATCATGAGAGCCAAAATTTCCTTGGATATCCACATTCGCCGACTCCAGAAGCACTTTGCCGATCTTCAGTGTTCCCAAATTTTGCTCGGTGTTGAGCGTCACAAAATCCTGGAAAGGTCTTCCATTCAAATGCCGAGCAGTAATGGATCTACCTGTTACGAGGTCGTGGAAACGCGCATTTTTGAAGTTGATATTGGTCCCAGCGGCATCTTCCAGCTTGATGGAGTTTTCCATTAAATCATTCCACTCAATACCGTTCGTTAGACTCAACGCTTGCAAATCCCCGTTGACAATCACATTTTCAGCTTTAATTGTGTCCGTAAATGAGATTGGGTTTTTTAGGGTTACTGTCTCGTCCAACCGCACAACTTCACGTGACAGATGAGTGACATCAATGTCATTATACTTGTCAGCAGTGATTTTATCTTGAACCTTGATCGGGCTTATCATTTCCACCTCCTCGGTAAACTCCATGTTTTCATCAGACAGTTTCACCGTGTTCGTTAGAAATTCCTCCAAGTTATGCCCCTGCATTTTCCCAAGCACACGTAACGAATCTGTTTTGAGGTGTTCGTCGATGAATGTGTCGTGGTCGAGGACGTGCTGTCCATTTTCAAATGAGTATCTTTCCTTGAGCCATGTCAGGTCCACATTGTTTATGGAATTGACGGTTAGAACGTCTTTGAATACGTGTGAAGCAAATGTCATGTGTCCTTCCACCTCTTGATCCTCTCTGAGCAAAAATGCATTGTCCAACTGTTTCCCATTGACTTGGGGCGATCTGAGACTGTCGGTGATCTCCAGGTTTTGGGCGAAAGACTTATCCCCGAATATCTCCACATTCTTTTCATTTCGTTGGACACTATCCACTTGTAAGGCGTGGAGATCAACGCCGCAGACATTACCGTTGATTTCAATCGCTCTGGTTACTTCCATTGACTGAAAAAGAATTATTCAAAAAATTAGCATACCTACTACCTAACCTATACAAGTTATAGGAATAGGAAATTATTTTTAAAATAAATTTTTACCATAAACTGCCATCCGTTATTAATCATGAGTGGTGCATCATTTCCAGCCTTGAGAGGGAATCCGTGAGCTATTAGGTCGTCCAGTATGAAGTTATCCACAGCTTGATGAAATTGTAAGTCGCCGTTATGCACGCTTAACTTCTCCAAGCTTATAGGTCCATTAAAATGCTGGGACATTCCGTTCCTCCTAAACACTTTACTTCTCAAGTCGTCGACATCCACTCCATTAATATTTGAAGTTTGCAGGTCTCCCAGGACACTGATACGACTGGCGGAGATGGGATGTGCAAATGTGAGGGGGTCAGATAGTGTGGCACGTGTTTGGCTCCACATAGGTACATCCATAGTTTGTAGGGTCCGTCCTGGTGAAAGTTGTAAAGTTTGAGGCTCTATGAAAAAAAACATGCAAAAATTAATGAGGTTAATCTTAATTAACATTTTAATTGAAGTGGAGATGCAGTACTTACTACTTACCTATCAATGAGAAAACCGGGCTGTTCATTTCTACTGGTCCATCTATTACTTGGGAATCGATTCCCTTCGTCACAGCGACTTTGCTCCCATAAGCGGCCAAGTCGTTAATTGGACCATTAACGGTGAAGCTACTTTGACATGCGATAGATTCGAAATGAATATCCCATGGGACCATTTTTCCATCAGATTTCCTCTTTTCAGAGACCCTCATAGCCTTCTCGAGAACATCATTGACGCGAACACTGTCAATGTCTTCGTGAGCTTGTAACTCCTCGAAAAATACGCTCTCTGTGAAAGTCACCGGCTTGGTAATAATTTGGTCAGTGTCTCTGGTCAAAAAATTTTCCACTGAGAAGTCGTTGATTTTGTTGTCATGAAGATGTAAATCGTTAAATGTTGCTTCCCCATTTATTGTTGTGGTTCCAGGAACCTGGCATTCTGTTCCATCCTACAACAAGATAAGGCCAATAAATTTTACTTTGCAAATGAAATCCCGCATTTTAGAGGAGAATTGCAACTTACAAATAACATCAGATTTCCAAATATTTCTTCAAATGTCTTATCATTAATTGTGGATGAAACACGCAAGTCCTCAATGTGAACTGGTTGTTTGAACACAATGTCAGCGTTTGGATTGAAGGTGAGTGAGCTTGAGTCGAGAAGACCTTGATGGATCAGAGTTTCCATGGGAACGCCATCAACTCTGTTTGCTACATTGATATTATTAAGGATCCTTGTTCCCCCATTGAATTTCCAGACAGAGTTGTCCATAACCTGAGCTTCTGTTAGGCTTACGAGGTCATCCGTATTGATTCCATCCACTTCTCCAGCAACAGCTACCTGTGGAAACAATTGGAACAATTAATGTGTGAAGAGGCGATAAAATATTTATATTTTTGAGGGGCTCACTGTATTTGCGACGATATCATGAAAAGATTTTTCTCCATTTAGGACTAGAGTGTCACTCGGGGTGAAAAAGTCCTCTGGAAATTTCAGCCCATTCCAGCTCTCCTTTATGAACAATGTGGTGACAGCGAAAGTATCGGTAAACTTCTTTGTGCCTCGAATCACCCCCTGGTGGCCCTTTTTGATGATTTTTGAGTTAAATTCTGTGAAAGGTTTGTCGTTAAGCTTGTCAACGAACATGGGAGCTTGTACTGATATAGAGTCAAATATCACTGGAGATACGACGGTTTGGGGTACAGAGCTGAGAAGAATGTCGTCGAATGGAAGTCGCTCAGTGATCTCAGCACTTTTGTATGCCATGATGCCATCAGCAAAGGTAAATCCTGGAAAACAGGTAATTTGGGAGAGATTTTTATTAAAATTTCTTAGAAATTCATAAGCCATAATGCAAAGCTCACCCTTAACGTCATCAGCCATGACCACTGAATCCGCAAGAATCCGACCGTTAACTTTTTCTACCGTTATATCGCCCAGAGCATGCATACTTTCAAAGGTGGTTGGGCACTGGAACACATTGTCACCATTGAGCAGAGCCATATCGTTCACTAGTAGAGTATTCATTTTCTTTGTTTCAATGTGCTGGGCTGAGAGGAGTTCGGAAAACGTGAGTCCTCCAGAAATCTGCAAGGTTTGATCCTCCTTGCTGGCCAGTGACTGGAAAAATTCTGTGGCGTCCCTCTCCCAAATAGTTTTCACGTTTAAGTTGTTAGCTTCCACTTCTTTCACCAAGAGTTGACCTCCCATGGTCACTTGCGATTTGACTATTTGTAGTCCACTGTGTTGTTTGTAGAGTGCATCTTGAAGCGCGCTTTCAATCAATGTCAGGCTGGATTCCATGGTGCTCATCTTCTCTGCGAATTGGACTGACGTGGAAGCAAAGTCTTCCTCGGTCCAGTGGACTTTTCCAACTTTCAACTGGTTAAAGATATTGTCTGAGGTGGCGGCTCGTCCTTCTCGAGCCTCAACGTCGACATCGTCTGCGGTGAGCGTTCTAACCTGCCAATTTCCTGTGATCACGTTGTCTCCGTTCACGTTAAGCTGTTTCTTCAAGATGTTGTCAGCATTGGTGACAACCGCTCTCCACCTATGCATTCCTTTGGAAAGCTCTGTGAACTTTTCAAACAAGCTCTCAGACTGGAGCAGGACTGGAGAAGGAGTGGCGAACACTTCTGTCACGAATTCGAGGATAGTGGCGGTCTCCTCATCAGCATACGAGGGGAGGATGAGTGCAGATGTGTCTTCGAAATCGAATCTCGCTCCATTCGTCAAGGTTGATAGTTTGGTACACTTTTCTGTCAAATGAATAATTAATGCATGTTACAAATGCTTCCAGAATATTTTATGACAGGCAAGTATTCAGATTACCTGATGTACATCCAATATTACTAGTCTTGAATCCAGTTTTCCCATCATAAATGAGTGCATTTAGTGGAGCTTCATTGGCAGTTTTGGAAACGAAAATGAGGTCACCTCTGGAGCCGCCGATCCCCACAGGAAAGATTTCTGAAGCTTTCATATGTTCCAGTGTGCTGTCTTCGTATTCATTCATGTTGAAATTATAGCTGATAAATTGAACCTGTTCGAGGGTGTCCTTGCAACTGACGTAGTGTTGGTACATCATTGTGAAGGATAACATGTCGCTGCAGGTCTGCTGAAGTGGGAGGTTCTGTTTGACGCTGAAATGGCCTAATGACGAGTCAAACTGGTAGATGTTTAGGTGGCTGTCTCTGGAAACGAGAAGCATGGAATCGACAGTGTCTGGATTGTGGACAATAGCGCTTTCGAATCCTGGCTCGGTAATACGCTGGAAAAACCTTTTAATACAGTAAGAAATTGATATGGATAGTTAGTCAGATAAGCTGTGATGATGATCAGGCAAATATGTATTCATACCAGAGTTGGGCTTCGTCTCGGGTGCTTTCTATATTGTAGATGGTTATGGGGTGCGCAGAGTTTTCTGGAACTAGCATGATTTTCTCACTATTCTCGACGCTGCACAGGGTCACGGATTTGGCGGCGGTGGGTAACGGGAAGGAGCCGATTTCTTGGAGCTGGTCTTCACCGGAAAGTGTGAGCATGAGAATGCTGGGCGTACTGGTGGCCACCATGATAACCATGAAAGGGGTTAAATCGTCAGCGTCCCATTTTGTGAATACTTCCATGGTTTTTAGTGTGAATGGCATGTCTACAAAGTGAAATAAGAAGGTGTTTAAAAAATATTATTTGGTAGGTGGATGATGCATGGGTGGGTGGTATTTAGCTAACCTTTAGTTACGATCTGTTTCAGCTTCGAGTCATAAATTTGAATGGAGGAAGATGTAAGCCCAACAAGTTGCTGCTTTAGTCCTAACTTTGCATTCTTCCATTGAATGAACTTTCCGGGAATGTTGTGCTCCAGTATTTCCACAACGTTTATTACTGTAAATCCCAATCACATAGGTAATGCATTTTAAATGGAAAAGTATATGAGATTAGGAGAAATCGGAGTTTTGAATGCAGCATACCTTCTCTGTTGTCATTTCCAGTTCCAAAGTCGTACGGATGCCAAAAGTCGTCCGTTTTGATGGTCTCATACTTTTGGGTAAGGTCCTCCAAGATGGAGTCCATCAGTGTGTACATGCTCTC
>JAQIXX010003758.1:0-18424 GCA_034700605.1 Willowsia nigromaculata | reverse complement strand
AAGGGGAAAAAGGGGAAATCATTTGCTTTTGCTGAACCAGACTCAGCAACTGCGACGGCTGAGGACGCGGTTGGGAAAAAGAAAGGAGGAAAAAAGGGAGGGGATGGTGCTGAACTCGCTGCCGCAGCGGCTGGAGGTGCTGCAGTTGCTGCTGGAGCCGCTGGAGCTGTTGCAGCCGCAGGTAAAGGCAAAGGTAAAAAGAAGGACGAAGGGGGCGCAGAAGCCGCACCGGCGGCAGGGGAGGAGGGGGCCAAAAAGGGTAAGGGTAAAAAGAAGGATGAAGCCGGCGCAGAGGCAGCACCTGCGGCAGGAGAGGAAGGAGGTAAAAAGGGTAAAGGAAAAAAGAAGGATGAAGCCGGCGCAGAAGCAGCACCTGCGACAGGGGAGGAGGGAGGTAAAAAGGGTAAAGGAAAAACAAAACCGCTGTCGGCCGTTAGTGGAAACATTTCATTTGACCCTGCCATTTATGATCTTACCACGTTAGTATTTATTACTAATTCAACTATTAACGATTGCACTGCACTAAAAATGCTCAGAAGGTGATATTTCAATCTAAATTATGTTCTGATTTCATTTTGAAGACTAACGGTCATGAATCTACCAGCTGGAGCGGATGAGGCAAAACTGAAGAAGCTCTTCCCTGGTTCTACGGTCACAATGGAGGGTACTGGTGCTTCGATCAAATTTAAGGATGCCGCAGCAGCAGAACCTTTCTTAGCAAAAGAAGCGTCTATTGACGGCAGTCCTCTCGTGGTATCGCCAAAACTGAAGCCCTAATAGATCTAGTAGATCTTTCACATTTCACACAACAATGTTGTGACAACATATATTACTCGAGTAGCACCAATGAATAAATAATATCTTAAACTTTAACTGCTCATAATGTACTGAATTACTGTCTGAGTTATGTTTTGTAGAACATCATAATCATTTTATTCAATATGAACTTTCTGTTGATTCATCATATTAGTTTATTATTTTAGTCTGATTGATTTGCCATCATGAAATCATTTTGCATAAATAATTAGAAACAGTGCCAAGTTACATGACATTAGGGACTAAACAAATATTTTATTTTTTCGCGAAAAAAATCAATTGTAAAAAATGGAAAAACGGTTGAAACGTCACAAAATTGAAAGTACACATTTTGCAAATTCCTTCGTATTTGTTCCGATCATCCAATCAAAACGGAAGGATTATCAATGATGCATGTTATCTCATTGTACTGTGCATGATCTATCCCTATATGAAGTCTTGTGCTTATTGAGTCAGTTGATGCTTTTTAAAAAGGAGACCAATGGAGGTAACCCTATGACAGAATTCCAAAAATTTCTTGATAATATCATAACTTTCTGCAAAAGTTAGTCTGATCACTTCTAATCAGTGAATACCTTTATTCTTCCGCATAGTTTGTGAACGATATAGTTTTTAAAGGTAAAAATATCGAACCTCGGGGCCCAAAACGAAAGGAGCCTCCCCCTGTCTATCTTCCTGTCGAATTGTTCGGGGAACCGAAGAGAGAGAAGGAAGTGAGCTTCGTCAATCCGTTTAGTGACTTACCCACACCTCCACCAACCCCAATTCCAAGTACAAGTCAACAAATACCGGTTAAAACTCCTCCTCCACCCCCTCCTTCCAAACCAGCACCTCCTTCCAAACCAACAACTCCTCCCAAACCAACACCTCCTCCCAAACAAAAACCTCCTCCCAAACCAAAACCTCCTCCTCCTCCACCACCTTTACAAAGCGGACCAGGTTGGAGGAGAGTATCTGTTACCGACTGGCTTAAAAATTTCAGACGAAAAGTCGGGCAATTCAACAATTTTCCGTATAAGATTTTAAAAGTGGTAAGTATGTATAATCTATTTAAATTCAATACGTTTAGGTTAAATGCATGTTAACTAGTTTTTGAAAAAATAACTTCAGGGTGACAGCTGCTTTTGGTCGTTTGGTTATTACCCAGATAATGTCCATACAGATAACCTTAAAAAATTGGTAAGTTTATCACTTCGTATCTCTCCTATTAGGAGTCCATTAGGATGGAAATGAATTCAATATTGTACAACATGTAATAAAAATGTTTCATATGAACAGAATGTTAACCACCCAATAACCTCAAGACGATATTCCATCGACTCCAAAGGAGTCGACGATGAAGTTCCTGAAACATCAATGTCATCGTCCACTTCCATGACCGGAAGTACGCGTAGTTCAGAGACTAACACAAGTATGACTACCATGAGCAGATCATCACTTAGGTCACTTAGATCATCATCACTTGCATCATCCCGAATCTCGGACGGTCCTGTAGACAAAGACAAGGAGCCTCCTCTCAGAACGTTTGAAACGCAGCCGGGAAAAAAAGATATGAAGAAAGGCAAAAACGAAATATCGGATTCTATGACCGAGTCATCTTCGGTGGCTACTTTCACTGTAGGAGGGACTAAAAGAGGGAAAGTAAAAGTAAAGCGCAGCAAAGTAGGACCTGGTGAAAATAGGAAGTCAATTGAAGACCAGAGGAGAAAGTCAACGGCAGACGAGAGGAGAAAGTCAATGGCAGATGAGAGGAGAAAGTCAATGGCAGACGAGAGGAGAAAGTCAATGGCAGACGAGAAGAGAAGGTCAATTGCAGACGAAAGGAGAAAGTCAATGGCAGACGAGAAGAGAAAGTCAGTGGCGGAAGAGAGGAGGAAGTCAATGGCTAGTAGTAGAAGAAAATAGGCGATAGCGAAGGCTGCTGACTTACCGACACTTGTAATGGCAATGGGTGAAACCAATATGGTGAAAAGTATTCACAGGACAAGTGACTCATGGATTTTAGGGAAACCCAAGACATTCGTAAAGAAACTTTCAAGTAAAGCTGCTAAATTTCTTATCACCCAAGATTTTCAAAAATCAAAGCAATTTTGGTGTCTTGGGTTATTTAGTATGCAATAATTATGCTATTATATGTCTTACAGTTCTAATAATTATGTCAGCAGAATCTGCTTGATTTTTAAGTCTCGACAATGCTTATATTTCAGGCCTCTAAATTTTCGATTTAAAAGACATCAAAACACCGAATAACACTGCACTTCATTCACTCCGACGCTTAAATCACTTGCCAGTGCCACTACTGCCACTGTCTTATGGTTACGACTTAAGTCGGGTAAAGCTTGCATCGCTGCCAAGAGGCCAACGTCTCGAACCAACCCTCTCGAGCAAGATTATGCATACCAAGTCAAGGAGAACATCCAAAGGTAATCAGACAGGAAGAAATCGACTTTGGAGACTGCACTGCAGACTTTGGTAAATCTTAATTTAAATTTTAATGGGCATGTGTAATTAATTAATTTGCGCTGCTGTTACACTAACTATTGTATTCTTGTTAGTAAATTTGATGCTGCAAAACCGAAAACAGGAGAAAGGTATATTACAGGAGATGACTTAACAGTTCCTGCTGCTGTTACCGCCGCGGAAGTCGCTGAGGCAGAGGCATTGAGACACAGATACGAAGGGAGAGGATGAATACAAGAATACACTGGAAAGGCAAGCAGGACGGCTGTAAAACTGACTCCAGCTATTAGTGGAAATATTGCATTTGGCCCAATACTCTACGAATCTACCGGCTGGGACAAATGAGAAAAAGCTGAGAAGGCTATTCCCAGACTCAACGATAAAATTGGGAGATGGCGATCCATCAATAAAATTTAAAGATTTTGTTTACCGCCGAGTTTCGTCCAAGTGCATAAGAAGTATAAATACATTCCTCAAAACTTTACTATAGTCCAATAATAAATCTCTCACTAAACAATCCATCCATAAGTCTCTTCATTGTTACTTCCGGTGATACTTCATGTGAACCATCACCAGATAAAAACTGTTTTACAAGTAAATATTATGCACACCCTCCGATTATACACGGCACAAAGTATGATGCACCCTTCATAAAATGTGTACCTTTTCATTTCTCATGGGAGCTCACAACCCACAGTTTAGTTTCCATTTGGCCATGTTTTGCCTTTCTATTTCCTCGCCATCGCCATCACATAACCCTCAAGTCTAGACCATATTACAACAATAAGCCCAAACCAAGGACTTTGCTCTCACGACAAGCCAATTTTTAGATCATCGATATATTGACGACAACGTAGCCGCTATGCATGATCAAATCAAAAACGGAAGCAATGCCAATCCACCATCATCGCCACCGCAGACCAAGTCATATTGTACAATTATCATTAAGCCTCAGCGTGATTGCATTTTTTGTCCCTGCTAAAATAAACATATAATGTACGAAGCCATAAAATGACACAATCACAAAATTACAGCACTCTACTCCTCCTCCTTCTCGTTCTCTCGTATAAAAATCACAAAGAAGGAATCAACATTATTCTGAATAGCTCATCATCATAGGGGAAAGTGGACTCTGGTATTAATGGGTGTTTTGTGATTTTTTTTCTCCAGAAAAAGAATACACAGTAGCAGCTATTATTGCTCTCTTGAGACTCATTATGAGCTTTTTTTTGTTGTCCTTTTTTTCACACGCAGCCAAAAAAATGGAAAGACAAGAGGAGTAAATGCTCTTGTTTTTCTAATGGAGTCCCATTGTTTGGTAATATGCAGTGGCAATAGTTCTATTCTTTGGAAGCTTCAAGGCTAAAATTGGATAAACTTTTTTCCCAGTGTTTTCCCTTTCGACATGGCAAAAAAAAAACAAGCAAATGAGCTGTAATGATCCATATTGACTTTGGCTTTAATGGCTTGTGTCATTAGGAGCTTAAGCTTTTGTTATTTTTTGATGGTCGTTGGTCGTGGCGGCGGTTGTTCTCTGCCAAAAATCATATCATGCCGACTATTTTGGTCTTCCATCCCCAATAATGAAAAAAATTTGCATAAATATTGACAGATAATTTTTTCCAACAAATCGTTTCTCAAACTACCGACCTACACGGTTTTCATAAAGACTCATAATACTGATGTGATGTCCATAAAAATGCGCTTGCTGTTCGTTCCGCATGATCCTTTCGTCCTCTCTTTAAATGCGATATGATTTTTCCGAAAAAAATGATAATCTCAAGCTGTGTGTTTATTTGGCATGAATGCCCTCAACTTGTTAAAATGCAACACATGAAGTGATGTATGAAAAAGGATCATATTTCTTGTGACAGGAAACAGCAGGCGCACACACCATCCAACACACATTTTTCTAATGATGAGATGGAGGGTTACATGTGTGGAGGAAACGGGAAGTTGAGAAACCTTACATATTATTTATGGCTATAAAAACTATACTACTCGCTGACCCAACATTTTTATGAATTCCTGTCAGTCTGTTTTTGTGCCATATTGCCAACAGCCGTATGCCTAATTATTCAACGAGTCGAACTAATATTTTCCTGAGCTCTAAAAATGATAATGAAATGTTGTCTTGCAGCAGCGCAGATTTCGTTCTGATTTTTCTGTGTGTGGTTGGAATCTCTGCTCTTTAACGGACATTATTTTTAACCATTTAAAATTTATTTGAGTGTCACAAACGAAACCACAGGAATTTTTATGCAAATAATCTTGAAAGAAAAAAATGTAGAGCACAAGACGATCTCATTCCACCACACAAAAACACAAGAAAGGAAGAAAGAAACTGACATTGTTCAATAAAAATCCTACTAATGTAATGTGACACGCTGCTTAATAGATTAAATTGCGTGTGATTCATCCTCATTTTATTTTCCTTTCTCGACCGTCCCCTCATCCTTCTCCTCCTCTTCCATATAAACATATATAAAAAACCAAATCGAATCAGATCATCAGCCAGAAGATCATTGAATTGAGGAGAGATCCATTTTCACGGCTTACATTTACCGTCTGTCTAAAGATTTTGTCATCTCGGCATTTAATCCACTTTCGACATTTTTAAATCACAGAGATTTTCATATAAAAAGTCACCGAATGACAGGATACCATAATGCCACCGTAGAATTTCTGTGTGTGGGACTCGGATTGCATGAGTGAGCAAGTATGAATAGTCAACCAACTCGTAAAAAAAACTTGTGGCGATACTTGATCTCTTCAAATCATCCATTCATTTGAAAATACACACGAGCAATTTTTCACCTGTCTTAAGAACTCAAAAGTGTGGCATGGTATATTATAAAAGAGGCTACTTTAAAAAACGAAGACTATAAAACCCATCATTATTGTGATTAGCTATTCAAGAAAGGAAATCAGGTCGGAGGAAACCGGAGAAGCCACAGAAGAAAAACAAAGAAAACGATGAAAAATGATATGCACAATTGATGATGACGGTGTTGATTGTTTAGAAAAACGTATCAATTTGCAAATATGTTTGTTCTTGAAATCAAATGCTCGTAATAAATTGTAATGCATGTGGTGGTGGAGATTTTGGCGATACCTAGATTCCTTGTCAATGTCATCATCTTCAAAGACAGGTCTTTAGAATTCAAAACGTAATATGTGATATAAAGTTATTATGAAACCTTGAACTTTCAAATTGAGCATTTTGATCCAGATACATAGCAAATGACAGAGATGACGAGATTTTGAAAAAAACTAAGTATGGATTATTATTATTGCTTGAATAAGAAATGAGAAGGCGGAGGTGGTTTGGTTTGGTTTCGATTGTGCAAAAAAATTACATAAAACCTGTAGTTGTGGGGCATCAAGGAATTTAATCAGTGAATCTCATCATTTTTATTTAGATTTTCAAAGAAGGAGATGATAAGCAGAAAACAAGTTACGTAACGGTATGATGATGATGAACAAGTTGAAAAATTTCTGATTGATGCAATGAGCAAATCTCATCTCAGGTGAAGATGAGATGGATGGGTGCAACAGAAAAGATGATATGCGTGAGATAGGATGATTAGCAGTTAAAGACTGTAGAATTTTAAATGAGGTTTACTAAGTGAGGATTTACCTCTTGTTCTTCTTTTGCCTCTGGTACTACTGCACTTCTCAAGCAAATTATATGATTATTATTTTTTTCTGATGATGCAATTTTGCAAAAGTGCACAAAGCTAAGTAGGTATTTTTGTTGTTGAAGGAAAAGTAGGTAAACTCAATTACACAAGGTTACATGTACAATAGCATATCAAACATCGTACATCTCTCTAGTCGTCATCCTCATTATCAGCATCAAAACAAGATGCTAAACTATGAAGAAGCATGTGTTTCGAACGGGTAGAGCAAAATGAATAGAGAGAGCATTTCTTTTGTTGAGGACTATTAAGTAATTTTATAGCAGTTTTGATTCTATTATTTTTGCATTGTTCTAAATTGCTAGTGCTACTGAATGCATTTAAAACTGATATTTGCAAAGGTTGTTCAAAAGGAACATGAGAAGTGGGAGAATGCAATTTGGTGTAAAAAGTATATTGCACGGTTGTAAATGAGGAAGGCAGTCGAACAAGATGAGTTAAGGGTTATGACGATGGATGAGCCATGAAAATGGCAGCGTGAAACTTATTTTTTTGTAGTTTAACAGGGCATTAGTGAAATTGGTCTGACTCTCTAAAATAATTTGTTGGGAAATGGTACACTTTGAGAAGGAAAAGTTTTTATGTTGTTCATTCATAAAACTGAAAAATCTAGTAAATCGAAAAACCCTTCAGTTAACTGCCTCCCCTGAACAGTGACATTTTTGTTCGACATTGACATTCTAGAACGAACAGACGTCATCTTCGACAGGTGGAATATTGTGCGCGAGTCTGGCATCAATTTTATCTTGCTATTCAGGCTTACTCAAAACTTATTAAAATATGTAGACTAGTAGAATGAAAACTTAAGCAACATGGCAATCTTGTGCACGCAACAATGACCCAACTTAAATGTATATACAAGTGCTTATTATATTTTGTGCACAATCAACCACCACCGCCGACGCCTGCCGACATTGAATGTAATTTTTGCCAGTGACACGAAAATATAAGGACCCTCCTCATTTTTCCTCGTCACCAGAAAATAATGTGAACAGCAATTATATAATTTCTTCAAGCATCATCAGTACTACAACTGCAGTTAAGTGAGTTCTTCAAGCTTGGTAATGGCCTGTTCAGACACAAAAACGGAAATATTTAGGCAGTCAGGTAGGCACACACATAAACTCTACCAAACGTCGTGGTTCAATCAACCTCCTTTCAACTAAAAACTCTTTCCTACTAGTACTCTGACATCTCTGCCTAAATAATCATTACCACCATCGGAATAATTGCTGTGTAGAGGCGTTTGCTACAAAACGAGATTCATAGATTGAGATAAACAGCTACAAAAAATGGCTTGTTGATCAAGTCGACAGTCGACGACAAAACAAGCAGATTTTCAGTCGTTAGCAATTTAGCGAGTGACGACGGAGGTTTCTGATCCTCAGATCTGGCGACAAAATCCAAACGCATAAAGACATCAATGACATCACCATGCAAAAAGCCATGATGGCAGAAGCTCTTCTTTCTTCTGGCAATGGTTTTTCAAAACAATTTCTCCAATGAAATGTAAAACTGTTCATGTTTGCTTACTCCTCATTTTTCATTCTTCCTTTCTTAATCTACCCCGCCTTGTCAACATGAAAACGCTACAGCCAATTTTGCATTTTTTCTTTCGTCCGCATCCTCCACTAGTCTAGAGAGACTCACCATTTTGTCATATTTATTTATCAGTTTGTGTTTGTCACAGAAGATCCCATTAATTAACAGGATTTACACATTTTTAGACACCATTCCATTCAAATATTCAACTCAGCACTCACATGGCATCATCACAGCTTGTTTCGCTGGCTTGACTCCTCTGGAACAAATGAGATATCATTAACGAATGTGGGGACTACAACAATTTTTCATGCATACCAATTTGCATCGAGTAAATTTTTCTCTTTGTTGTTTATAAGCCTATCTTCTAAATTAGCTTATCATCAACGAGCAAATATCATTTCAGGAATTTTATTTCTGTTTCATCTGATCTTGGTACCCCGCTGCTTTTGCTCTCGGGGTGGTGGTAGGTGCCTCCACTGCAAAATATTTTTTCACGCAGTTATTTATTCAATTTACAAAGCTATACGGAAAAATCTATTTTGTCGACACTTTTTTTCTATTAAAATATTTGTACCAATGTTAAACCACTCAACTACATGAGCAGTTACATGACTTGAGTAAACAAAGTGAGATCTGCTTCTTCTCTTCAAAAGTTAGCTGTTTTACTGTCTCTTATTGTGTCAAATGTGTTGTTTGCTTTACTGTAAAAAAGCCGATGCCGAATAGTTTTAGAAAAAATGATTTAGTTTACTGTACATTTCGTTGCGTTAATAGCATTACCACCATCGCATAAAAACGCATGATTTTTAGCTTTGACATAGTCAAGTCGGCGATATTCAGATATTCAGTGTTGTGATGATGATCATCATGATCACAGTAATCGTAAATGATTATTATTGGGATGTATTTGTAATGATTACAGTGATTTTTTGTTGGTGATCCTTTGAAAAAAATGCAACACAGAAAGACCTATTTTTACCCACGGTTAGCCATGCGCATAAAAATCACAACAAAAAATGTAAAGTGCATTTTACTCTGTATCTTTTCATAACATTTTATATTTTTGTAGAGATCCATCGTACATAAAAAGATGTAGCAGGCAGAGAAGCGTTTTTTTTCACAAAAAGTAAAATAAATTATGTATTTATGATAATAATGCAGATACTTCTTTTCATGTTGGGTTACGATTTATTGTGATGTTAGTACAAATGTAAAACATACAATGAGATTTTTTCTAGAGAGAAACGCAAACAGTACAACAGAAACTTATTATTTACATTAGAATGCTGGCTTGATTGAGCTTAATCTTTTTATTGGACTTTAATATATATTTTTTCTGACTGTATTGAAAATGGGTGCGTATGAACGAGTAGAGATGTGATTATGTGCATACTGTGAACACTATAATACTGGCTGTTGTACTTTGTTGTACAGTTAACCTTAAAGTGTGAGCTCGTGAATAAAAAATAGAAGCTTCAAGTCTGCAGGCGACCAAAGGTATGGTTCATCTGCCAAAACCATTCATATCTCTTCAGTTGGTTTGATTGTTAAAAAGATCTGTATTTGGTTTTCGGCAACTCTAGGGAGAGCCAGCATTTTTTTGTAGTACTTAGTCAACTTACTGATGTAAATATTGGAAAGAAAGTAAACAATAAAAAATCCTTTAACGCAATTATCAAATTTTTAAAAAAGGATGAAAAGAACCAGCACGCAGCATTTGATTTCCCCACTAATTATATTCAAATGTGGTATAAAAATGATGTTTTATTTTTAAAATTTTGAATGAGAATGCTTTCATGGTTCATTAAACTAGAAAAATTAGATTAAGCCAAAGTTTGGCTGGGTGAATCATCTAATGAAAAGGAAAAGTGACACATGCAGACACATGCGGCATTGCAAGATCTCGGATTAGATTGTGTGAGAAAACATGAATGTTAATATGAAAGGGTTATGATGAGATCCGGAATAAACAATGAATTTTCAAGATGTAAATCCGTTTCTCCCAATTATCACCACCAATCCATCGCCATCATTCAATTCTGACGATCACACGAAACTATAAAATGCACAGAAGAAGTGCCAATTACTTTCTGGATTTATTGAATGTTGCGTCACAGCCGCAGTTGTGTGATCAAATCAAACAATGAGAATGATAAAAACGAATAATAAATCATATTTAATTTTCTCCAGGGGGAGGAGAAACCAGTGAGATAATTCAGAGGCGACATCATGCTGCTGCTGCTGGAGTAAGAAAGGGGAAAATCATATTTTTGTTGATGTTATATTGCATGTGTGTTTGAATTTCATTAGAGATAATTGGTCGTCCTCCGGTGGTGGTATAGAACTTCTGCTGGAGAAATTCGTTTTCCCTGAGATTATTGCTGATTTGATTGTCGAGATATGTTTAGGTTTTTGGCGTGACGGGAAACAGCATTTGACGGGGACAGCATCACCAAACCAAATAGGATGAAACAAAATTTAACAAGATTTTGTGCATGTATTCATCATCAAGAATAAATCGAGGAGATGGGGAAAGGGGAAAAGAAAAACCGGTTTTCCAGGATTGAATGTTCAAGTTGCAACTGCTGCACTTTACAAGTTTTACTCCAGAAAATATTCTTGCACGTGAGATGTAGATGTACACACGACCAACGTCAAGCGTTGCAATCACAACAGATGCAGATTTTTCCATGAAGTTGGCATTTGTCGAAATGAAATGGCCGGAGAAAATGTATTCTGTGGTTTTCCTGAGAAAGGTTGGGTGTAGAGACTGGGACGGGACGACGGTCAAAAAACGGTTGTTGGATGATGGGATGAGAAAGAAAAACATTTTCGTGCATTTCCTCTCCAAAATATTTCCACAGAGTCCAATTTACTTATGGCAAGTGGTTCAAGATAAGATGGAGGATGAAGCATGACACAAGAAGTTATTTTTGATATTATGACCACAGAACCGACGGAGAAACAAGAATGCTCATTCATTTTTATTATTTTTCTTCATTTTCATTCAGATCTAGTCACAATATTATTATTGTCCATGTTTTCCTCTTTCTCCCCTTTTTGTCATCAGCAAAAAGCCGGCTACGCAATATGCATTTTATTTTCTTCATGCTTTCATCCAATCTTTCGAAATAAATGTTGGTTGTGGGAAACGTAATGCAATTTAATAAGATGTAATGTAATCGGTTAGAGAACGGGAGACAAAATTCTTTTTATTTTATTGGATTTCGCTCGGGACGTGCTTGCTTTAGGCTTTCATCGATAACGACGAAAATTGGTGGCATTTTTTCTAAAAAAAAGTGAAGAATACGTGGGTGCGGTGCAATGATGTCCACTTTTATGGATTCAGAAAACAAAATTAGATCCGTGTCTTAAATTGCTGGCATTTCACCCTATTGCTGTCTATTAAGCTTTTTAAAATCTTCCTTTACCTGATTTACATCATTTAAAGAGCCATCATATTATAGCTGCAAGCCATAATAATTTCTCCAGACACAATACACCAATTCATTATCTTACGTACAAACCGTTTCTCAGTGCTTATCAGCTCATTTTATTACAAGAGCTTATCTTAATGTTCATCATGTTCTTCTCTCTAATATATCGTCTCTAATTTTCTTCTTCATCTCTCCAATGATTCATGCATGTATTTACTCTAAAATTCTTTCATTTCGTTCCCTGTTCCGATTGACTCCTCTCCTCTGCTTCTGTCAAAGTCCATAAATTTCAAGCGAAACCAAACCAATAAAACTGCCTATGAAAGAGATCGCTATTCATTGATAATAAGAGAAACAAAAGAGAGCACAGCACGAAGAGTCTGTTCAAATTCTCACAACTCACAAAATAATGAATGGATAATGAAATGGATCACCACTAAAATGCAAAGTGCAAATGAGCAATTTAGCAATTAATCCCACACCACATAAACAACAAACAAACCCAACCCATATAAAAGACGTATTGTCAGTTGCAATGAAAACTTTGACTGCGACATGCTTCTTTTCTTTCCATCTCAATAATTACTTTTCTGAGACACACAATAAAGCGTTTCATTCTTCTCGCACTGCACCACCTTCTACAATTGCTGCACGTGTACAACTTTGAAGATTAAACTGACGATTTTCATGATCAAAGCCATCTCGTAATCCTACCAGGTTCAAAACTTTGTAAACAGTTAAGTCAAGCCATTTATGCCGTAAACCATATCATGGCACTTTTTTGTGTACTCTGAGGAACGGCTTATCTTTCAAAGTAAATCCTTCCAGCCAATAAGTCAACAGACAACCAAACAAACAACTCATGACACGTACCGTAAAAAATACTCTATAAAGCCATCTGAATAGAATTTTAAACAAGAATTCATCCTGTATCCTTCTCCACCTCAACCAAACGCCAAACACAATCGCCATTCTTTTCACCCATCACAAAACCCACTTATGAGCAGATCTGCCAGCAAAATAATTATTTCCGAATTAGAATAAAAAATGTACATAAATTATGCATTGCAGCTTTAGCATGAATAATTATTGCTGGGTTTTTCTCTGCTCATCTAGAAATCCTTTAAGATCATCTCGCAGACGAGAGCTTTAAGAAAGCCTCAAGGCTATTTAGCTTTAAAAATTATTACTGCATCTTACAACTTTGAGATATTATTCCCTTACGTTTTCTCCAGAGGCTGCAACTACGAAGAACCAAGCAAATAAAGTAATAACAATGCTAATCTTCCACTCGTAACTGTATACACGCTATATCATGCACCAATAATGCGTAACCAGAAGACAACAGAGGATCATCAAAAGGTCAAAAAACTGAATCATTAATACTTATAAAAAATATCATGCGTGTGTGTTTGTTTATGCGTTCGCATTACATCATGATGATGTCGTGGAGGGTTTTGGATTGAAAATTTGTCGAGTTCATAGTCATGTTCCATCCATCTTTTATCATCATATAACTTGTCGTATATAATTATCGCACTACACTTCTTTCTCTCTTCTTATCATCATCGCCAAATTACATAATCATCGTATAATGTACATTAAATATACCCTCATTCGCTCTTGTAGCCAGAAAGAAAGTAAATAATATTCAGTTGTTGAGTCAATCAAACAAAATTACGGTTAAACAACATCTCATCATCTCGCTTGTTCGCTACAACTCGACAGATCACTGGCCCAAAAAAAGTTCTGGTTTTGCTGGTGTCCAGCATTTGAGATCATGTACAAATTCTGACAGGCCATACGAAATACATTGAACTTGACATTTATATGCTTGCTAGCTTGCTTGTAATCGTACCAGACCAGAAGGCAGATGACATTTATGTGAAATGTGCGTTAAAAACTATGATGGATTATCTGCATGATGATAACCCTTCATACAAAAAAGAAGAGAGAAGATGATGTACAGAATATTTCACCATTTGTTTCGAAATGATGTCGATAATGATCAATGTATCATCGTCGATTCGGTGAACATTTCACTTTTTTCGCTGAAGTTCTGACAGAGGATGTGAGTTTTACGGCTCATGTCAGTCATGTGTGGTCGTTCTGTACACGAAGGTTTTTGAACCAAATTTTTTTCTCACGATGGTACGAAATACGGAATCTTTTAAAGGTTTTCTTTCAACGAATTGATTAACAAAGCGGCTAATTTATTACTTCTCTTTATGCAACTGAATGCGGATCTTTCAACACCGATTTTTAAAACGAACAATGAACTGATTGTTGCCAAATGTTTTTCTCAGAGTGCCGATAATCAGGATCTTGACGAATAGATCATCAGTCAAGATTGCACATCAATCGATACAAGACCGTCATCAATATGGATCATTACATAACATCAAATAAGCAGACATCCATTCCAACCGGATTCCGAAGCATTTGTCGACATTTCCTTTTCAATCTCTTTCAGAATCAGATTTACTCCCGGTTTATTGGCAACTTTTTTTTATTTCCTATTTCATTGCCCATCATGCAGAAAAATTTAATCGCTCATTTATCTCCGCCTTTTTACCACTGTGACAGGACGAAAAGGTATAGCATCTACTAATTCCATTTACAGAAAGGATTCCCTTTCTTCAGCAAACGGTATCTCAAATTTTAGCCTCACATAACAAACCCAAAGGAAAAAAAATCTTTCCTTTTCAATTCTCACCAGTTTATAACTTTTTATTGATGCAAAGAAGATTATCATCACAATCGTTTTCCGTCCTTTGCTGTATCCAGATCAGATCATGAAACGGTCTTTTTGTTGATCCTATCGCCTTGCCTTTCAACATCATCTTCCTCCGCTTGTGTTAATGATCACACACAACTTTTTAATGGGCATTAATATTTTTTATTGCTGATGATTCATAAAGGATTAGCGGCTATAAAAGAAGGTGGATGATATGTACTAGAAGTCCGCCCTGCATCAAACATTAAAAAAGTGATCCTTACAAATCATCCGTTCATTTTCTCCGGAAAGTATAAATGTGTGAAAAGATGTGCATGTTTTAAAGAACCTCCTTCAAGGTATTGATGCATTATTTTTTATAGCAAATTGGATGCAGATGAAATGATGAAGAATTTCATTACAAACAGAGCAGCCTTCTGGGATAGCCATATTTCTCTTTTTAGTGATCTCCCAACAATAAATATTCTGATGATGATCAACAGTTCAATACAACAATCAAAACAGGCAGAAGGTAACAAACAACAGATTCAACAGATGTTCACAGCTTTTTTAAATCGTTTCTTTCATGGAGTTGTGATCTCAGTAAATAAAATGCCTTTGTTGAAGAAAATGAGATATTCCAAATATGGACATGAAATCAAATGAATTTAATTTCAGAAGGAAAAGCTAGTATTAAAAGAATCATCATTTTGTTCGCTACCCCGAGTCTCTTCTGGCGTCCTAAACGATTTTCATGAAAGTCAAAGAGTAAGTTTGCATTCGAAACATTTGACATTTGAAGCGTAACAGAGCTCAAATCTTTCTCTAAAAAAATGCAACAAAACAAACAACAAAGCTCTTCAGCTTTACCGGCAAAATCTGTTTACAGAAGTTAGTCAGGACGAACAAGATGATAAAAAGTGGGATTCATTTCAGGCAAAAAAAAAAAAGAACTTTAAAGAAATTGAGCTGAGATTTAAAAAGAATCATCTCCTTTCTTTTAAAAAAGAATCTCTTCCTCCCACCAAGCAGAACATCTGCGTAAGCTCTATTTGCTCGTAAAAAGCCAATTGAAATTGAAAACTGAAGAATGTCTTAAAAGAATTGACAAGTTCGCTGAGAAGCTCCACTTGAAATTATATTATGCTTATTGAAATGTTTTTAGCAATGCGGTTTTTTAAGATATAAAAAGCAATGAATAAAATCTGAAGAGAAGGCTCAAGAAACAATTTAAACTTTATTTGCTCCAAGTTTTAGTGTTTTCTCAAGTGTCAAATTAGCTGTTTGTTTTTGTGCGTGGTGGCACACCGTCAATCCACTTGTTTTTCATCGATAAAGACAAATAGGCCCAAGGAATTTCTCAATGAAAAGAAACACATTTTGTTTTCCTCGCGAAATCATTAGAACACTTCCGCCTCTGATTTTTCCGAACATTTTGTAATATTGAAGTGATCTTTAACCTGTCGGGTCTAATTCGGCAACGTTTTCATTCAAAATGGAGTCTCGACTAAAAAGCTGATAAACAAGTCATGAAACTTTAAATTTCTTTCCCTCATCCTCAAATTGAAAAGTTTTAAACAGTAGAGCTCCAAGTTAAAAACATTTTTTGATTGACAAGTAGACAAAGTAGTTAGTTTTAAAAGGGACTTAATCAGCGGCCGCTTTAAAAGATATATGAGCCATTCACAAAGTACACTTGCTCCTCGAGATTATACCATTGAAAAGTTGATAACTGCTCGAGAAAAGTAAATATTTGTTCGAGAAGATGACTTCCCATGCATTTTAAATGAATAACATGTAAATATTCCTTTTTTCTTAGAAAATTTACCAACGAACAGTTCATTATTGACAGAAGCGTAAAAGGGGTGAAGACGAAAGAAGATGGGGGAATATTCTTTTAGAGCTTTAATATGACAGGAAAATTATGGTTTCATAAGATGCACACGAACTCCACATGAAAACGCAGGGATGATGAAGGTTGAGCGTATTATATTTGAGTACCCCACTTTAGAAGCACTTTTTTTCTCTCTAAACACTTGCATGCAGTCTTCATGCAGGAACAACTAACCGTCTATCTGACAATGTATTTTCAAAACTAAGGGTAAAGGACGACGGAAGGTAGAAAGGGTTGCATTTAAAGATTTATTCTAATAGCAGCACAAACATGAATGAAGAGAGACTACGTAAAGGCTTCAATGAAGTGCATTTTGGTTTTTTTCTCAGAACACGGGACGATGATGGGGACCCCTTTTCCGTTTGGAATGCACGCAACCATGTCCATTTGACTTTGAAAAGCTTAGAGAAAAGTTTTGCCTTGCTGGCTTCAATTCATATAGCTTGGTAGAGAGAAGTCGCAATTGCCTTGATTTCAAAGCTCGTGATCCGTTTTTAAAGAGGTTTTTTTAAGGTGGCGAGCGAATACCGCGGTTGATCCGTGTGGTAATGGTAAAAAAACTTATTTTTTCAAAGTCTGTTCCTTTGTATTGTTTGAAAAGTAGCAAAGCACATTTTAAAACTTTGAGAGAGGATAAAAATGATGAAATTATGAGGCTTTTTTGTTTAGCTTGCATTGCAATGCAGCACAGGTAATATTCATTTTTTTCCCTTTTAGAATTTTGTCGAAGAAAAAGGGTTTAAGTTTGTTGAAAAGGTGGGGAGAAGAATGGATGGAGAAAAAAGTAATTCAAAATCCCAGCAGGATTTTGGCGACAACGGTGTGGTGGCGACTGGCGACAGGTTATATGATACTAGTATTGAAGCACAATGGATCAACATGGGGCGACTTAGCTCTTTAGACTTACACATGAAGTCTCATAGAAATATTATGTATTATCTATAAATATAATGACACCTTTCACGGCAATGTGCGAACACAATGCTGATGCAAGTTGCGAACATGAATTGTCATAAATTGCAACAAACACTTAACTAGGTGGCGAAAAACTGTTAAAATATTTAATTATCTCTGTTGGAAAGCTGGAACTCGAGAAATAATGTAAACTATTCTAAAATATCAATGAAGAGAAGCTTATTTTTATAACTGTTTATTGTGGGGTTGTATTGTATTTAAAACCCATTGCAAATTGCTTGTTCCTCTAACACACACGATATAAAAACGATATACGCGCTGAAAGTGTCTGATTTGATCTGCGGTGCCAAGTCACCAAGTTTCATGCAGAACAATCAGATAATGGATTGTGGCAGATGCTAATAGGCATTTTGATGAAATGATAACCTACTTCCTTATCAAACTAATCTGGTGTATAGCTGTTGCAGTCTGTTGTCGCCATTCACAGATTTGCATTTCCGGTCTCTGCGCATTGGGTTTTTGGTGAACAAAGTTTTAATTTTATGAATGGAATGTGCGAACAAGTATGCAGATACTTTCAACCAAAACTGACATGTAAAACTAATTAAAAATTAGGCTTACCCATCGTAGGTCCGATTTGAAATGCCATCAGAGAAACTACACAGATTGACGCGAGCATAATCATCCCAAATCCTGCTCCTCCTGGCCCAACAAATTTATTCAGATTCCGATCCCTTCTTTTCCGCCTTGTCCAAGAACAGCCAAAATTTTGCTGACTACCATTTTCCACACAACCGCTATCACTCCAACATCTCATGGCACTGACACTACTAAATTCACAATCTTCTTTCAACTCCTCATCTTCATTTCCATCGTGAAACTTTTCGTTCACATGATAATTTGGCAACAGGCTAGAAAACTCTGAAAATTCCAGAGATTC
>JAQIXX010003757.1:0-18427 GCA_034700605.1 Willowsia nigromaculata | reverse complement strand
CAATTTAGTTTATCAAACGCATCGATTTTTGATGTAATAAAACTATTGTCTTGTATAACTATTTTACTAGCACGAAATAGAATTCTATTTATACGAGAGCTTTTATAATCTGGCAAATTTCCCCATATCGGGATACAGTAGTCTAGTAGTGAGGTAATTAACGCAGTTGTAAAAATATTTCTCCACTTATATGTGAAGTGAAACTTATATCTACTCAGAAGATGTACTCTAGATGTCATTGTTTTGCAAGTACTATTGAAATGCTCCTCAAAATTGAGCGATTCGTTCAGTGTCAGTCCAAGATATTTAAATTGTTTCACACACTCGACTAAAGAATCATTGATCAGAATTTTCATGGATTCTTTGTTTTTATTTCTACTTGTCCTAAATACCATACACTTTGTTTTTAGAACGTTTACTTTCATGCTATTTAGTTCACACCATGTCAATAAATTGTTCATGTCATGTTGTAGTTTTTCCTGTACTTCTGTTACACTTTTACCACTTGCATATAAGACAAGGTCATCACAGTAAAATAGGCTTTTACAGAATTTAAAATGTTGTGGTATATCATTTAAGTACAGTGAGAAGGTTATTGAGCTCAAAGAACTTCCTTGTTTTTCGGATATAAAATGAATCGTAAAACGAAACAAATTTTAATAAATTGATTGAATCGAATGCAACACTTTTGCATTAAATTTTAATTTAGAATCAATTCAAGTTAATTATTGGTGTTTCATATTGTATCGATAAAACATTGGTGAAATAATTGAATTATATCGAAAACGATCAGCATTATGTTGAAGCATTCAAGACATTGAAATTATTATCGTTTTTCCTTGTTTCCTAGTATGCTGGGTTTTTTGGTACCATCTTTCTATACAATCCCCTTGGTGCTAGCCTGATCATAAAAAGGCAATGTTTAGTCAAAGTTCCTAGTTCACGCAGCAAGAAAAAAAATGTATTTTTACAATCGTAACGTACCAAATCTGCAGCCATCAGGACAATGAGTGTCACTGGCAAGATTTTGAACCAATTCATGATTTTCTGTGCAGGTTTTTGTGCGGAAGTTAATGTTGAGGAAAGGAAGGAACAGAAGTATTACCATCTTTTGTCAGTACGGTTGACTTTAATTCAATAATCCTTATTTTCTAGTTAGTTTACGTCTTTGTGATCGATATATAAGTAATAAATGTTGAGAATTATCCATTGTGTATCTACTAGTTGCTAAGATATATTACAATCTGCAACACATCATTGGTATTGAGCAGGCATGGTCAAAACCCGCGGGTATGGAGAGAGAAACCCGTACCGCGGGTTTTATGGGTTTTAACGGGCCTTAATGGGTATTAAATCTTAATATAGAGTCAGTTCAAGTGAATTTTTGAGGATTACATATTGCATCGATAAAAAGTTTTGAAGTAATTGAATTTTATTGTAAACGATCAGCATTATGTTGATTACTTCAAGCCGCTTAATAAAATCAGTATAGAAATTTTTATCGGTTTCTCTTAAAAACCAAATGGGTTAGGTCTAAGATGATCCTGTCAAAACTACATGTAAAAATATATGTAATTCATGAAGTACATTCCACACCGTACTTTGTGAGCAATAGCCAGCTAATCGCGAAGTTACGGAGAAGAAGAATATTTTCAAGCTGTACATAGAAATTCGTAATGAGTGGATTGAAGCAACTGGTTCGCCGAAAAGCATTAAAATGTAAACTGAATGAGCTTTATTATTTTTTTGTGTAAGCACGAGATGAACAATTAAATAACTATTGCATTGTCATTAATAGTTTCCATGGAACATTTTTTAAGTATCTCCAACCTCCTTTTTGCAATTAGCTAGCCCTCAATTTTATTGAATGCGCTGGGTCTTTTGGTACCATTCACATATTGTCTTATATTGCTGCTTGCCTGATCATAAAAGAACACTTTTATCACAAGTTTCTATTTCACGTAGTAGAAAAATTTATATATTTAATCGAGTAACTTACCAAAGTTGCAGCCATCAAGAGAATGAGTGCCACGGATAAGATTTTTACCAAATTCATGATTTCCTGTGTTGTTTTAGGTATTGGAATTGCTGGTTAATTAAAGGAAGAAGGGAATTATTCCTAACTTGCGTAGGTGCAGATGACTTTAATATTGCTAACTTTCCAGATATTTCACTTATTCATCATGGATATGTGAATATCAAACATTGCGAATAATCCATTTTCTATCTACTAGCGAATTAGATTTATGACAATCCGCATCAGATCCTGTGCTGTTTTACTAAGCAGAAGAATGACATTGTTTATTACGATTAAAATAATACTTCCTGTGACGTTTCTTCTTAATATATTTCATGAAATGTAAGTGCATGCTTTGTGTAATAAAATAAAAGGAGATCCAAGAAAAATCACGGTTTATTAGCTTACGCCTAATCGCATTATTGATTAAATTTCTTTTATTGAACATGTTCTTAGTATTGGTACGTGTATGCAAGCATATTTGTACACACCTACATTAAATTATTTAAATTATATAGTGTTAAAAAGTAATTTACGCATATAATAAAATATTTCTAGTATTTGGAACTGTTTCTACAAAGATTTAAAGGTTTTTTTTATATGTGAACAAAGTCAAATGGTTTCCAGTCAAATGTTTAAAAATTTGATGTGCTTTCCCTTTTACATGATTTTTTCCGTATTTCATTGTAAAAATGGAAGAAAAAGATATTTTTCCATACAAGAAATAGTACCTTGGTTGCAGCCATCAAGAGAATCAGTGCAACCGACAAGATTTCAAACCACTTGACCACATGATTTTCAATGAAGGATGAGATGCCGAAGTTAACAGTAAGTTTAAGCAGGAGCAAAAGTAATTCTCACTAACGTCGGTGCAAATGATTTGAATTCAATAATCACAATTTTCTAGATAGGCAGTAAGAATTCTTTTCTAGAATGACAGTAAGGCTGCTTTGGATGTTACAGTGAGTAAAATGGCATAGTTTTTTACCAACAAAATAATATTTCCTGTGACGTTTATCCATTATATATTGAATGTAATGTAAGTGCATGCTTTGATGAATAAAAGGAAAGAGGAGACAAAGAAATAACCGCTGTCGTTTTTGGTTCTAGCAATGGCTAAATTGCATATTATATTTTTTCTATATAATATTATATTGTATGAACCTATTGTATTATTTACCTAACCGTACAGTAATTAAAGTTGTCTTAACACACATGTGTAAATGCTTTGGTCATGAGTAGATAAAACACATGGCAAAATGAATTCCAACAGTGTCAGACTCAGATGGTCAAAATTAATTATTATGATGTCGGAACGATTTCCTTCGAGCGTGTTTTGTTAAACACAAATGCATCCACTAATTTTAGCTCAGTATGTACTCGCTAAATATGGGTAATTGGGACATCAGGGTTAACAATTTTGAATAGACATTAACTTCATATTTTACATTACAATGTTCAAAATATCAAAATCAATCAATATCACTTTGCAATGTTCTATTCATCTCAAATTCTGAAAACCGTAGATTCCGAGAAATCCATTATTTCATCATTAAATCAGCAAAAAGAAGGATTTTATTCATTATATTTTAGATACTGTCTCGGATGTCTGAAGCGTTTAATCTGAACAAAGAGCTGATGAACTGCTTATCATGCTTGCAAGCCGTTCCGATATAATCAATTTATTTTGAACTTTTTAAGGAGCACATGAGTCTGACGCTGTTGAAAGTTATTTTTCCAATTGTCCAATTTTTAATATTTAAAGGTGCTTAACATTTTTGTTTTAAAATTAAAGATTTAAAACAGTTTGATGGACAGTTCCAGAAATCAAAGTTCTAACAGATCACATCTCCGTAAGTTAAGAGGGATACAATACAGAGATTAAATACTATTTGAATCACTAATAAAAATCGTATGTGGTAGTTAAAATTATGCGAAGCCAGAATGGGTTTTCAAATGGTATGAAGCCTCTGTATGTATAAAAGAATTTGCAAACCTTACCATTGGTAACAGGACAAAGATGTGGTACGCAGTATTCACTTGGGACAAATGCATAAATGTATTAAATGCATTCTCTGAGGAATTTTTCTTCACGTATTTTCCCGTAAACCCACTTTCGTTTTCCAAGAATTTGTAGTTGAAGGCATGACTTGATGAAGAATTTCGTAATAATGCAAAGTTTCTGAGAAATAGCCTACGGAAGGTTTTTTAACTCGTACGAAATGCATACATATGGTGCCTTTATAGTGCAGGTCATACCTGCTATCAATATACTCCGATATGAAAACTAGTTTTCCGGGAATTCCAACCATTAATGGCGGAGGGGAACATTTTTATTAAAATGGATCAAAATCATGGCGCAAAAAGGTGATTTAAATATCATATAACCATTGTCGAGATAAGGTTATTTTGATTCAGTTTTGGATTTTGGAAAAATGTGTAATAGCTAGACTCTATGGATTTAATGCGCCAAAAACAGGCATTTTAAGCGCATATATATGCACGAAAAAAGGGCAAAATATGCGCTTAAATATGCACGATAAAATCACTCAAAATCACTTTGTTCATCGACCATATCAATTTTTCCTTCAAAAATTGCCATCTTCTGCTTCTTAACTTACTAAACCAACGTAAATGGCTTTCATTTGGAAGAATCAGTGCTTAAAATGCAAAATAACAGGGTTTGGTTTTGCAAACTTACTTAAATTTTTCATTCTGCAAAAATAAAACCACGTTCTGAAAAGTTTCTTTCCTGGTGAATAATCTTCGATTTAAATTACCAGCATAAACTAAAGCGTTTTGACGTGCAAATGACGAAAATTTTGTTAAAAGTTTATAAAAACCTTTAAAATTTGGCTTAAAATAGGAATTTTTACCCACATTCAAGGTAAAATCTTCAATTTTGCTAAAATATGCGCTATCATATGCAATATGCACGATCATTCCAAAATATGCAAAATCAACATAGCTTTAAACGACTTCTCTTGATGTGATTCGGATACATACTGAAGCTCAGAGTGATCAGAGTAAAGATAAAAAATATCCAAAATCCTTAAATCACAGAGTCTACTCATAAGTATCAGCCCCGGGTAGTAGCTCTCAAAAATATTAGCCCCAAGTATAAACGCTCAACAAATATTTGTCCCGAGCATTTGCTCTCAAGAAACTAAAGCCCCGAGTATTAGCCCTTAAAAATATTAAAGGCTTTTACTTATATGAACTCCGAATGTCAGCCTAATAAATATATTATTTTCTGATCAACCCTCAGAACTTCCATGATCTTTAGGCCTAGTCCCATAATACGGTAGGCTTTTTAAACCCAATTCGGCTAGTTGTATGGTTTCTCTGCCAAGTAATGTTTCAGCTATAGTCTGAGCGTAACCAGTAAACCGTAACCAATCCCGATACATTTTCTAACGGGAAGAATTCCATGTCCAAATTTTCCTTTCAGTTATTAAAATAGTCCATTTTAACAACGAATCGCACACTAATCATGCTGCTTTGAATGCGGTCATTTATTTGGTCTTGACCTTCATACTAGAAGGAACATCGTTCGTAAAAACTTCATCATTTTTTAAAATAAATGTCTCGGAAAGAGTGATCAAACGATGCAGCACATTACATTTTTATTTAAAAATGTTTACTACCAGTGACTCCTGGAGAAGGAGGTCGTGCAGAAACACTGACACGTATCAGCTATGATTTGGATGAAACAAAATCACGAAAATGTCTCATATCAACAATACCTAATTTAGTTCAACAGAACATCTGTTTAGAACTTGTATGTATATAAATTACATTTAAGCTAATCGCATTTTGAGCTTGATAGACTATGCATTGATATTCTAAACAAACTCACAAATCTTGTCCTTGAAATTTCCATCTTGAAATATTCCAGCAGCTATGTATTTGACTTTAGTCCTCCATTCACCGATATAAATCTAAATAATCAAAAGTTAGATATTTCACTATCTAATATTTTACTTAAGTCCCCCTGTTCTGAAATATAAACACATGATCAACAATTTGTTCCAATACCGTCAAATTGTTGACTTTGGTCACCCGGTTCTAAAATTTAAACTACTAATCTAAAATTTGATCCATTAAAGACAAATATTTGACCTTTTTCTACCTGCTCTGAAATAAAACTTAATCAAAATTTTGATTTTTCTGGCTCATAAAATTGTTTTTACTCGTCCGTGCTCTGATATGTAAATTATTATTCAAAGTTTGATCTAATGCTGTCAAATATTGGAATCTTGTCACCCTACCATCAATTAAAATTTATTGTCAAATATTTGATTTTTTCCTTTCAAATTTTTAACTATAGTCGCCTATGCTCTAATATAAAATTGGATATCAAAAAACGAGACTTTTTGACTTTATGGCAATTCACTGAGCAGCTAGCTCTGATAAAAAATTGAATAACCAAATATTTGATTTTATACGGTCCAATATTTGTGTTTGATCACCTTGCTCTAATTAAACAAATTTATAGTCAAATATTTGATTTTTTACTGTCAAATATCTGATTTTTTACTGTCAAATATTTGATTTTTTACTGTCAAATATCTGATTTTTTACTGTCAAATATTTGATTTTTTACTGTCAAATATTTGATTTTTTACTGTCAAATATCTGATTTTTTACTGTCAAATATCTGATTTTTTCCTGTCAAATATCTGATTTTTTACTGTCAAATATCTGATTTTTTACTGTCAAATATCTGATTTTTTACGGTCAAATAGTTGATTTTTTACAGTCAAATATTTGATTTTTTACTGTCAAATATTTGACTTTAATCACCTTGCTCTAAATAAACAAATTCATAGTCGTACATTTGATTTTTTCTGTCAAATATTTGATTTTTTCCTGTCAAATATTTGATTTTTTACTGTCAAATATTTGATTTTTTACAGCCAAATATTTGATTTTATCCTGTCAAAAATTTGATTTTTTACTGTCAAATATCTGATTTTTTACTGTCAATTAGTTGATTTTTTTCTGTCAAATATCTGATTTTTTACGGTAAGCTTGATAGACTTGGCATTATTATTCTACAGAAACTTATGCGTCGGGTCCTAGAAATTGGCATCTTAGAATATTTCCGCCCTATCCAATTAAATGTGCAAAATAATCATGGTTTTCCCGAAACCCACTTCACTTTTTTTCGTTTTCCATACGTCCTTCCTGAAACTCGGTTTCCTCCTATGTATTTGATCGTCGTCCATTCACTGATATAAAACCAAAAGATCAAACATTTCATATTTCACTGTCAAATTTTTGTATGACTTTAGTCGCCTGTGCTCTAATATAAAATTGGATTGTAAAAAATTTAATTTTTTGGCATTCATGCAATTGACGAAGCAGCTTGCTCTGAATAAAATTGAATTGTCAATTGTTTGATTTTGTACTGCCCAATATTTGTTTTTGATCGCCCTTTCTTATTTGTCTGTAGTCATTCTACACTCAGTAAACAGTTTATTATCAAATATGTGATTTTTTACAGCCAACTATATGACTGAACTCCTAAATCTTTTGTAGACTGAATTGTCTAGTTAGGTTTTTTTATGGGAAAAACGTTTTCAGCACCCTTAAATAGCGGGTCTTGCACCCTTCCGTACCGTTTTTAGCCCCTTATTCTGAAAAATCGAAATTGGGACCAAAACCCGCCAAATAAGGGTGATAAAGTCGCTAATTCATTGATTTGTATATAAATACATAACTACACACAACAAAAGTGCCCTTACACCTATTGCTCATGGTTCTAATCTTGTTTATTCTCATTTGAGAAAGTTGCCAAAAGAAGAAAAAGGTAATACTCATTGGGAAGAAATTAATATTTCCAAAGATGATTTGAAGCGTAACGGGAGAATAGGAAAAGAGCATCTACAAGAATTGTGAAGTTTTGATATATTACTGTTCTTTTGGTAGGGATTGCGCTTCAAAAATGAGACTGAGAGTTTTTGAGGCTAGAGATGCTATCATGGAAACGGCCTGTTGTTGTTTCTAAGAGTGTAAACGAGAAGGCAATTGCTTTAGAGAAAATGTTTTAATCATAATCTTACATCTCAGTAATTTCTCTTGGAATTTTTAACCAGTGACTTTATTACCTTATTTGGCGGATTCTGCTTGTAATTTCTTGGCAACTTTCTCAAATGAGAATGAACAAGATTAAAACCATGAAGAACAGGTGTAAGGGCACTTTTGTTGTGTGTAGTTATGTATTTATATACAAATCCATGAATTAGCGACTTTATCACCCTTATTTAGCGGGTTTTGCTCCCAAATTTTGATTTTTCAGAATAAGGGGCTAAAAACGGTACGGAAGGGTGCAAGGCCCGCTATTTAAGGGTGCGAAATAATTCCATGCCTTTTTTTATTAACTAGTCATGTCAGAGCATGAGCGAAATAACGTAGATGAATTTCTCCACATAAGTGACAAAATTTGGTCAAAGTGAGTCAACTTACAAAATATGGTCTTTATGATGGCCACGTGCACACATTCCCCTTTTTAAAAACGTTGAAACTACCCGTTTTATGACGTTTGACCCGATGACCTTTGACGCCATTGACCTACGGACCCCAAAATCAATAGACCAATTTCCTTTGAACTAAGAAGCCTACATGTTAAATTTGGTCGAAATCGGTCAAGCCGTTCTCGAGATAGATATTTGACCCCGTGACCTTTGACCCCGATGACCAACCGACCTTAAAATCAATAGGGGTCTACCCCTTGACTTTAGAAACCTCCATACCAAATTTGGTGGAAACCAGTCTAGCGGTTCTTGAGATATCGTGTGCGGACAGACAGAGAGACAAACAAACACGACAATCGCATAACTACGATGAGTCGTATTCATCTTCGTAATAACTCGCAGCTATTTTGTGCTACTGCTTACAAATTCTCATTTTTTGACAATTTGACCAACCATTTGATATTTTAAACAAATACTATATAAGAAACACTTCAACATTAATCCACCGGTCAATCAAATATTTCACCGGTAGTAGTCATATATACTTTAACATGGTTACGGTGTGCGTACAAAAAACTATTACAAACTAAAGACAAAATTAAAAAAGGGATTTTATCACAGTTACATCTAGTATTTGTTTTACTTGCCGTCTTAAACTTTCATATTAACGCTTACTCTAAACATGTTACGGTGGAACTACACAACATCATCGGTGGAACAATCGGTATCAAGCAAAATTCCACCGGCAACAATTGAAATCAATTTTTTGCTAGAAAAATCATGATTTTAAGAAACGACATATAAGAAGGTTATATATTTTTGACATTTCGAACCAACCGTCCAAAGTTTACCAGTCCACCGGTCAATCAAATATTTCACCGGTGGCAGTCTTATAAGCTTTAACATGGTTACGGTGTGCGTACAAAAAACTATTACAAACTAAAGACAATATTTAAGAATGGCATTTCATCACAATAACATCTAATATGTGTTTCTCCAGCCGTCTTCAACTTTCATATTAACGCTTACTCTACACATGTTACGGTGGAACTACACAACATTACCGGTGGAACAATCGGTATCAAGCAAAATCCCACCCACAAACGACAATACTTGAAATCAATTTTTTGCTAGAAAAAGCATGTTTTTAAGAAAAAACACATTAGAAAGTTATATATTTTTGAAACTTTGAGCCAACCGTTCACCGTTTACCAGTCCACCGGTCAATCAAATATTTCCCCGGTGGCAGTCTTGTAAGCTTTAACATGGTTACGGTGTGCGTACAAAAAACTATTACAAACTAAAGACAATAATTAAAAATGGGATTTACCAAACTAACATCTAACATATTTTTGTCCACCCGTCTTAAACTTTCATATTAACCCTTACCCTAAACATTTTACAGTGAAACTACACAACATCACCGGTGGAACCACCGGTATCAAGCAAAATCCCACCGGTAAACCGCAATATACTTGTAGTCGATATTTTGCTAGGATAATCATGTCAAAAATCAGTTATAAAATTATACTAAACGTAAATACAAGATTCCATTGACACTAAAAAACCCCAAAAACTTTTTATTGGTGTTTCAACAGATAAATCTAACCTTACCAAACACTTTTTGACCAACCATTTGATATTTTAAACAAATATTATATGAGAAACACTTCAACATGAATCCACCGGTCCACTGGTCAAATAGATATTTCACTGGTGCTAGTCATCTATCCCTTAAAATGGTCACGGTGTGCGTACAACAATTTATCATAAACAAAAGAATAAAATTAAAAAATTGGCATTTTACCACAGTAAACATCTAACATGTGTTTCACCATACGTTCTCAAATTCCTAGCCATCACTTACTCTAGACATATTACGATGGAACTCAAAATTACAATTTAGGTCTCGATTTAGAACCATTTTAACAAACAAATAGATCCTAGCTGCTTTAGATTTAACCAAGTTCTGGAAATGAAAGCGAGGCTTTTTTCATTCAATCTTTAGATGATGCAAATCATGTCAAGTTTGGTGGAGATGTTATTTGCTATGGATTTTCGCAAACCTACGCAATTTAAACCAAAAGATCATTTAGCAGCGACAAACTCGGTTTTTCTGGTTACAACATGTTAATACAAAAGTACACATTTTTTCGAAAATCAGTTATCAAGTGCGGTATATTGCAAAATTTTGTCAAAATTTATCAGTTTATCGATTGTTTGTCAATCGCTATACAAACGGTCTTTGTCGTTATTGAGTTGAGGCACATATTTACATCGTTATCTCCAGAAATATAAATGCCAAAGACTTGATCTACATGTTGCTGAAATTAGCAGAAAATTCTCCATTTATTGAATTTATAAAATTTGTAGGGGCATAAACCCCTATACATACATATTATTTATATAAAATGTAATAGTTCGCATTTAGCTATAATGTAAAATGCTGTAGTGGCGAGGCAGACAAACGTAAAAGAGACAAGTCAAAACATGCATGCAATTATGTGTAAACACATAAGAAGCAGCCAAGCAACAGAGCCATCTTAAGTAGTGTCAGCGCATTTTAAAGAAGAGATTTATGTTTAGCACCAGCACTATGCGTAAACGTCATCTTATCATTCACTTGCTCCTTATAAATTATAATAAATCCCTGCTCTTGAAACTAAATACTCGCTATCGGCTTATAGTATCAAGTGTGTATAAAACTTACTTGACAGTTCAAGATCAACTGGAACTTGAAGGATAATGATTAGATGCCCGAGCCAAACTAGAATATGATTCGTTTTCACAAAACATCACTCATCTTCAAATTTCAAACAATTTTAGTGCCTACTTTATGCAACCACTTTAATTGGAATGAAGGTGCACCATAGCATTGACTACAATTTGACGTTAGGGATTATTAATTAGTCAAATGTAAATCTTCATTTTGATGAGAGTTGTTAAAAAAATTCTCCATTTAGACACTTTCTTCAAAAATCTTACATTAACGAACATTTCAGGTACAAAAAACTTTAGTATAGCATTTATACCAACAAAGTGATACAATCGAAGAATAGATTGACGGGAAATAAAAGTCTACAACGTTTGGAGAGACAAAGTATTTCCTCAGTCCTATGTTACAATTCAGCCAGTAAAGTCATAAATATTTTTACCTATCCCAGCATGATCAGTGTAAACTAAAATATTTACTATAAAAGTGATTTTTTAAATCCTAGTTGAAATAGCCGGCAGTGAGTAAGCCTATCAAAAATCTTCGAATCTTCTAAAAAATGAGAAAGTTAATTATAAACTTCTTAAAAATATCTCTGGGATGCTATTCACAGCGGCTCACTTAAATAGGTTTTCATTTGATAAAAAGTTGAGTGAATATTTAAGTCTAATAAAAAAAGCTATTCAGACCCCATTATTATCTTTTTATCAGACTTAAAGTATTTACTTAATATTTTATTAACTTTTGTACGGAAACGGGGCACTGTGAGAACCCGCGCAGTCATAAATGAAAATGCTAGAGAGAGCAAACAGGCAAGTTTGACAACAATCATCATCTGGGTTTGTTGGCAACAACTTTCATCTGGGTTTGTTGACAACAATTATCATCTGGGTTTGTTGACAACAATAATCATCTGGGTTTGTTGACAACAATAATCAACTGAAATTGATTATTGCTTTCTTGCATTTGCCATGAAATCAAGGTTGTTTCTTGTTGCCACCAAATCTTGTTTGATTCCATTGGACGGATCCAAAGTCTTTATTATACTATCGGAGAGAGATTGCTAGACATAAGAAATCTAATATTATCATGAATGCAAGAAATAATTGATGTGATGCAAGGAATTTATTTAACCTTGATTGTACAGCATAATACTCACATCCAAGGGGGTTGCACATTACATGAAAGATCAGGCTACTGCTCTGTGAATAGGTTCCCTGGTTTCAATAAAGGTGCGCTAGATTTATGAAAATTTTTACGAATCTAAATGACTGCCCTGTATTATTTTTATAGTTTTCCTGCCATCCACTGCGAGGATCCCGGTTTCCATTCCTGGCACTCCTCGCGCTTATTGTTTGGTACACATTATAAGTATTTCAATCATGGTTCTAAAGTAAACAAGTTCTATAACACACGTATTGTCTGAAGAATTTGTCCGGGCTACTTTTTATGGATACATATATATACAATCTCAGTCTATTTTCCTGATGCGATCCTTCAATTTTCTAGATGAAAACATTCTATACCCTACCATTGAACTGTATGAAATTTGTTCAACTTTATATGTTTTGTCTGAAAAACTAAAGAATTTTTCCAAAATGTCTATTTTTAAAACAGCTTTTATCGCTTTACTTTTTTCAGCTGTTTTTGTTTTACTATCCTTTGCTTCGTTCATTTATCTCTCTCAACTCTCTGTTTTCCTCAACCTTTCTTTTAATTTTTTAAAATAAAATTATGCTATAATCCACCTCTGAACTGCTTATAATTTGTTCAGCTTCTTTCACTCACTTTTTCCTTTTTTTATTCATTTCTCTCATCTACTATAAACAACAAGAGACAGTCTGCCGGCTTTTTTAAATTGCATGGTAAAGCAATGAAGGTGAATTTTGAAACATGTTCAGAAATATGTGAAATCCTATGCTAATAATAATAATAATAATAACAATAATAATTACCTTGACCAGTAACAGCTCACACAGACCTTATTTTCCTTCACAATCTTCCACCTGTCGGCTACTCCCCTCATCTCGAATTTCCAGCACATGGCAAACAGTAGGTTTGGTTTTTTACAGGACGGACGCTTTTCACGACTTTCTCCAGCTCCCGCGTTGTTAGCGCCACGTTCCCTCCTTTTTGCTTTCTGTAAATCTTTCTCCTTTGCTGCAGTAGACACTATTGGCTCAATGGAGAGCATGGCAGCTTGCTTGTTGAGGTTGTCGGAGTCTGTAGTTTTGTACTTAAGGGTGGTACTGGCGGAACTCACAACGGAAGTTCTCCCAGTCAGCAGGATTCCCGTCGAACATGGACAAGTTTTTCTACGTAGAATCTTTCACTATGACTTTTTCAGAACCTTTAATCCCACTGAAAGCTTCAGTGAACACAGATGTAAGCTGTGCCAATACCTCCGTGGCAAAAGGATCATCCTGTTGAATTGATTGTTGATTTTGACGAGCCATATTCTCGAACAGTGTGGGTGAGAAATATCCTGGGGTAGGCGGTGCTTTCGTTTGATCTTCTGGTGGAGGTGGAGCTGTTGTTCGAATTCGCGGCTTTCTAGCCGGTTGGACATGGTCGACTTGGGGGGTGTAGAATGAAGATGAATTCGCCTAGGCCGGTGGCTGACTGTTGCCCGAATTGACCTCGAAATTTCCAGCTAGATTCACATCTCCACTTTTGCACTGAATCACCTCTTCGTTGTAGTGAATAGAGCGCTGCAGTAGACCATTCCCTCCATCTGCCTCATTCTCGACCTCGATCTCCTCCACGAAAGAATTTACAACTTGATCTTCCGCCTATGCCGCTAACACAGCGTCGTAACTGCAATGAATGGAGAGAATCTTTGAGTTGATCGCCTCCAATTCAGTTTCGATAATTTCAGTTTGATACGTCAAATCTTCGATAGCATCTTTCTATTTTTCGAGTTGAATCCTCACATCCCAGTTGATGGCTGCGTCTTCTCGAACCTGGAGAGCACTCCGTGCTCGCTTACTGGTTCTCCTGTACATTCAACTTGTCCGCATATTCTTGCTTTAGGTTGGCCAGTTCGTCATTTATCCTTGCTTCGGCCTCCAGCCATGTGCACAAGAAGAAGAGGTGGTGGACGCTCTCGAACCTTTCTTGGAGGAGATTACCACCGAATCGAAACCATAGCGGGGTGCAGGAACTCCCTTGTTGGTCCTCGCACTGCTTCTGACGCTGCCGGATCCTGGATTACTTGACATGGTGATTAAGATGACGTCTTTAATCACAAACAAAAATTGAACAACACGGATTAGTTTAATTAATCAATTCTCTAAATTAATTTCACTGATGCCAGGATATTTCACTAAAATCCCAAATTTTCGCTAATCCCAAAATACTTTGATTATTCCTGGGTTTGTTGGCACCACAATGTCGCTGTCGGCTATTGAATAGCTATAAAATAGTAAACACCTATACGGCTCCCCAATTTGCACGTTGATGCTAAAGTTCACGTCAGGCTAACAAATTATCAAAACTCTTAATTAATTAATTATGAAATCAACCAAAAATCAGAGCTTTCCAAAAGGACTGTTTAATAATAATAAGTATTAAAACTATCTATATTTATTGCAATTTCCCAAACATTAGTTACAATCAAAATACAATGATTCACAATAAAAGTGCGGTGCACAGAAAATTACAGGATTTCACAAGTAGCAGAATGAATGAATAGAATAAAAAATAGTAGTGCCGCTGCATGTCTCCTTGCTATCTGCTCTCTTTTGTTCAGTTTCGTCCCCTTTTCGTCCAAGAAGAAGCACGCAGTAATTTAAACACAGCTCGCGGAGTAGAGTTGGGGCGAAGCGATACCTCACTTCTCTGTGCATAAGAGTTTATACGCAGCAGAAGCAAAGCACAGAAGAAGTAAACACAGCAAAAGCAATGCATGGCAGAAGCCATGCACGGCAGGTGCATGGCTTGTGGATAATGAAAAGCTGCATGTACTTGCATCGTTTTCTCCAAAATTATAAATGCCAGAGATGTGATCTTTAGTTTGTTCGAATCGACAGAAATTTCTCTAATTACACCAATTAATGGATTTCTAACAACATTATTTTAAAATTTCTCAATATAATGTATATATGAGCATGTTAATAAAGTGGATAAAGAAAAGCTGCATGTACTTGCATCGTTTTCTCCAAAATTATAAATGCCAGAGATGTGATCTTTAGTTTGTTCGAATCCACAGAAATTTCTCTAATTACACCAATTAATGGATTTCTAACAACATTGAAACAAAACAAATAAATATAATGTATATTTGAGCATGTTATGTATAGCGGGTAAAAAAAGGCTGTATGTACTTGCATCTCTATCTCCAGAACTACAAATGCCAGTGGTGTGATCTTTATATTGTTCGAGTCGACAGAAATTTCTCTAATTACACCAACTAATGAATTTCTCACAACATTGAATCAAAACTAATAAATATAATGTATATTTGAGCATGTTATGTAAAGTGGGTAAAGAAAAGCTACATGTACTTGCTTCGTTATCTCCAGAACTACAAATGCCAGTGGTGTGATCTTTAGTTTGTTCGAATCGACAGAAATTTCTCTAAATACACCAATTAATGGATTTCTAACAACACTATTTTAAAAGTTCTAAATATAATGCATATATGAACATGGTAATAAAGTGGATAACGAAAAGCTGCATGTACTTGCTTCGTTATCTCCAGAACCACAAATGCCAGTGGTGTGATCCTTAGTTTGTTCGAATGGGCAGAAATTTCTCTAATTACACCAATTAATGAATTTCTAACAATATTGAATCAAAATTACTACATATAATGTATATTTGAGCATGTTATGTATAGCGGGTAAAAAAGGCTGTATGTACTTGCATCTCTATCTCCAAAACAAAAATGCCAGTTGTCTGATCTTTAGTTTGTTTGAATGGGCAGATATTTCTCTAAATACACCAATGTATGGATTTCTAACAACATTGAACCAAAGTTACTACATATAATGTATGTATGAGCATGTTAATAGAGTGGGTAAAGAAAAGCTGCATGTACTTACATCGTTATCTCCAGAACTACAAATGCCAGTTGTCTGAACTTAAGTTTGTTTGAATGGGCAGATATTTCTATAAATACACCAGTTCATGGATTTCTAACAACATTGAATCAAAGTTACTATATATAATGTATATTTGAGCATGTTGCCCGAATTAACCTCTAAAATTTCCAGCTAGATTCCCATCTCCACTTTTGCACTGGTTCACCTCTTGGTTTTAGTGAAGAGAGCGTTGCAGTAGACCATTTCCTCCATCTGCCTCATTTTCGAACTCGATCTCCTCCACGTAAGAATTTACAGCTTGATCTTCCTCCAATGCCGCTAGCACCGCGTCGTAACTGCTATGGATGGAGAGAATCTTTGAGTTGATCGCCTCCAGTTCAGTTTCGATAATTTCAGTTTGATACGTCAAATCTTCGATAGCATCTTTCTATTTCTCGAGTTGAATCTTCACATCCCGGTTGATGGCTGCGTCTTCTCAAACCTGGCGAGCACCCCGTACTCGCTTTCTGGTTCTCCTGTACATTCAACTTGTCCGCATCTTCTTGCTTTAGGTTGGCCAGTTCGTCATTTCTCCTTGCTTCGGCCTCCAGCCACGTGCACAAGATGAGGAGGTGGTGGACGCTCTCGAACCTTTCTTGGCGGAGGTTACCACCGAATCAAAACCATGGCGGGGTGCAGGAACTCCCTTGTTGGTCCTCGGACTGCTTCTGACGCTGCTGGCTCCTGAATTACTTGACATGGTGATTAACATGACGTCTGAAATCACAAACAAATTGAACAGCACGGATTAAATTTATTTATTTATTCTATAAATTAATTTCACTGATTTAAAGTTGTTGCACAGATCCCAAGATATTTCACTAAATTCCCAAGAATTTCGCTAATCCCAAAATAATTTGATTATTCCTGGGTTCTTTGGCACCACAATGTCGCTGTCGGCGATATAAGTGGTTCAAAAAGAATGCACGAAAAATAATTAAACTGAATTCCGTTAATGATTAACACCAATACGGCTCCCTTATTTGCACGTTGATGTTAAATGCCACGCCAGGCTAACAAATGATCAAAACTATTAAATAATTAATTATGAAATGAACCCAAAATCAGAGCTGACAAAAAGGACTCTTTAATAATTAGTACAACAACTATCTATCTATATTAACTGCTATCTATCAAACATTAATTACAATTAAAATACAATGATTCATTAGTAAATTGCAGCGCTCAGAAATATACAAGTTTTCACAAGCAGCGGAATAAATGCCTGAATAGAATAAAAATAGTAGTGCTGCTTCTTGTCTTCTTGCCGTCTGCTATAAACTTTTGATCAGTTCCATCCTCTTGTCGTCCAAGAAGAAGCACGCAGTAATTTAAACATAGATCGCGGAGTTGAGTTGGGGCGATGCGACACCTCAGTCTACTGTGCGTAATAGTTTATACGCAGCAGAAAAAAGCACAGAACGAGTAAACGCAGCAGAAGCCATGCACGAAAGGAGTAACGCACAGGAGAAATTTGCATCCTTTGATTCGCCGTTGGTTGATGAAAAGAAGTGAAAGCAGGCATGCCTCCACGTTTAAGAGTAGAAAGAATGCGCGGGTACGGTTGGGTGAAGTGAGACCGATTACACTCATACTTGGCCAATTGTACGTATGCAGAGCAACCCCTCCTACAATTTACTTAATCAAAGGTTATTTTACATCATATACATGTATTTTGAAGTGGATAATGAACTGCTGCAAATATTTGCTTCGTTATCTCTATAACTAGTAATGCCAGTGGTGTGATCTGTTTGGATATACAGAAGTTTCTCTAATTACACCAATATAAATATATTTCTAAGCACATTGAATCAAAACTACTTTATTTAATGTGTATGTGAGCATGTTATGTTAAGTGGGTAAAGAAATGCTACATGTACTTGCTTCGTTATCTCCAGAACCACTTATGCCACTGGTGTGATCTTTATATTGTTTGAATGGGAAAAAGCTTCTCTAAATACACCAACTAATGGATTTCTAAAAAAAATTGAATCAAAGTTACAATATCGATGGTGATCTTTCAGGATGCTCTTTCTGAGCAACTATGTTATTTCAGAATGCTCTTTCTCATTTTGGCTCAGGGTGGCAGAATACCCTATCTGCAATTTTCAGGATTTTCAGGAGCACATAAAAA
>JAQIXX010003756.1:0-18428 GCA_034700605.1 Willowsia nigromaculata | reverse complement strand
CACACACTTCACAAAACCTCCCCTTCAGCAGTGAATTCAGAGTTGACGCCATAGTTTTAATTGAGGCAGGCTCCCAATTAAATTTTAATTATTTGCAAAAAAAACGCTTTCAATTTCACAGCCGAGTAAACACCTGACTTGAGCGTTGGCTGGTTGCGTGAAGGCGAAAATCAACGGACGACTCGGTTGACGAAGGCGCACGTGGCGGTGGACAGCTGATGGGAAACCGGCGGTGGTGTGCGCACGCGTGAAAGAGCTGAAATGGAAAGTGACGAGATGATCAGCTGACTGGGCCACGCAAGTATACCCCAACCTGTATCTGTTTACTCGCACAGCTGTTGAGCCGTTAAAAAAGTTGATTTAAGTGAACGTGGAATAGAGGAGGAGCTTTTCGAGCAATCAATTAAAATAATTAGTCATCATTCAGTTTTGCGATTTAAAATTAAATTGCTGTTCGAATGTGTTTTAAGATGTTGACTTATGTTCTTCAGTGCACAGTGTGTCAAGCCAGCTGTCTGGATATGCAATCTTGGAATCTGCATTTGCTCGAGAGTGGACATAAACTCCAGGCGACGAGGGAACTTTTGGAGTGGGACTGGGAGGGCAGGAAATGCGGGATTGTCGTTTACTCCAGCTTTCTTCTGCTCCAATCCAGCAGCTCAGCGGAATTGGTGGTCAATTTATTTTCGAACTGTGGAGTAAGTGGTGGAGGGAGGAGGCGGGGCTGGCGGGGGATCATTCATGTGACTGTGACGGATATCATCCTGTCTGGGAGCTGACCGCGCATTGTCATAATTCAGTGTGAAAGCGATTGAGTAATTTTATTCAATTTTGAACGGTTTCATTAAATATTTAAATAAAATTCAAATGGCGAATGGTAGTTTAAATAAAAATAGTTATTCTTTTAGGCAAATCATCGATGAAGTTTGTGCTGAAATTGAGGATGGTCACTTCTTTCAAATTGAGAATGGACTGGTACAAGTTTGGAAGCTGGGGAAATTATTGGATCTCGAATGTAAGTTTGATCAGTAATTAAATTCCTTTAATGATGATGAAGAACTGATAGAGAATAATTATTTGAAATCTGCATTATTTTTGTTCAGGGGAGGAGCTTCTCATGAACTTTCAAGCCGAAACCGGAGAAGTAGTGGCGCAGCTGGTTCCTTCGAAGACAAACGAGGAGAACATAAAAGCCGATGCAGAGACGGAGGGCTCCATTGGCGTCCAGTTTCGATCAATTTTGGAGGAAATGGAGATACCTGATGAGGAGTTCAATCTGAACCACAATGTTGCCAATGAAATCAGACAGGTTTTGGGGAGAAACTTGACTCAATACAGAGTGGCCATGTACTGCTACAAACTCCGGATTAGGAACAACTTTGGAAACAGCGCCTACTTCCTTTTCATGTACTTTCCTGATGACGCCAAAATGTAGAAATGACGCCAAGAAAGTTGTCGCACAATCAAATGTTCCTCCTCAACTCCAAAAATTACACATAAATTATTTCAATATTGCAGCTGAAAATGAAGGTGGATTCCGAGCGATTTCAAAAGAGATTGGGCCACCATTAAAGAAGTATCTGTTGGAGGGCGAAGGTCGTCCGACAGACTCCGTCCTTAATGACTTCGCAGTCACCACCTCGTCCACCTTTGGTGAACCGGCAGGGATCATCCACTTTGCCAACTTCCGGCTCAAACAAACTCCAGCTCTGTTCCCACCCATGCTGCATCGCAGAGGTCCAGCTGTCCAACTTGAACTCTTACTACCGCTTATTTGATAACAGACTGAATCCTGTTTTCGCTCCTCTTCTAGTGGGCAAACCAAACAGAATGAGTTTGGGGGAAGATGGAGATCCCAGTCTCCAAGTTTACCGACAGGCGCCTGATCCCGTGGCCTTGGAGTGGCTCCCCCTTTTCCACTGCCACCGCGAGAACCACATTCCCCAAAGGTTTAGGAGCTCCAATTATCAGTATTGGAACTCCTCCAGAAATTCTTCCACTTTTATTGGGAGGAGCTCACGACTTCATGCCCTTTGAAGGGAAGATCAACCGTGAATCTGCTAAAAATACTGGTTGTCACGAATCCCTTCTTGGACCGCTGGAAGTTGACTGCGGACATTGCGAAATGGAAGAATTTAGTCAGTCCGGCGATGAAGACCTCTGCTACGAAGCTGTGCGCTAATGTCAAATCCCTGAAGTCTTGGATCGTGGAGAAAAACCAGCCTCCATTTCTGAATTCATTGAGGAACGCGTTGAAAACGACCTAATTTGATAACTGTTTAAATTACAATTATATTTATCGAATTGGTGTCCATAATATTTTAATGTTTTTGATTTGCTTCAATGTTCATCTAATGCTCCAAGCTACAGTAGAAAAAATGTTTCTCAACCTTGCATTAATTTTAACTACTTATATTATTGTTATAATACGGCAATAAAGGATTGGCAATTAAAACTCGGCTTCAGAAATTTGCCAGGCCATTGTAATCAACCGTTATGTATTAAAATCAAATCAAGGAAATATTTGTAATTTGGTAAATACATCAAATAATTAAAAAAAATGACAGTCACAAGTCAGAAGAAATCGAAAATTTAATTGTGCAATATTTAATATATCAAATAATTAAATCAGGTAAACTAATTAAGAAAGTGCCAGAATGAAGAATGTATGAAATATAAACGGCTAACTTTGATAGAAATAAAAACAATCAAATGAAATCAATTAACTTGGTGATATTTTAGGTATGGTGTATTTTATTTTTTGAATCTCTTAAAATTGGATATGATTTAAAGTGATATAGTTGTCGTGCTCAGTAGCCACATTGTGTTGAATTGAATTGCTAAAATCTTAATTCAAACACTCACGTGTTTTACCCAGCCAAAAAATTTACTTTGAAAACTGTTATATTTTTTTTAAACTAATTTCCTCCTTCGGTAAGATAATATCAGTGACAAAAATGCATTCGAATGAGTACCCACATATCCTACGATTATGAAATATATTTTGGCATTTTTAACGGATTCTAACTTCTTATCCCATCATTCAAGCTAAAGTCAACAGTTACCAATTACAAAAATCATAAATCAAAAATTCACTTTGTTGCATTGCCGACAGTCGGCCGTACAGACAGACATTTGTCCAAGGACACCATATATTACGGAAGTGCCACTGCTGTTCTCACTACCCGCAGTCGAAGAAAGGTTCCGCCTAAGCTCTCCCTAAAGAAATTCCGAATCTCAGCATGGCCAATTACCCGGCGGGTGTCGACACCAACCTGCTGGTCAGTTTTTCTGCACTAGTTTTTCTGGCAAGACAAGTGGGTCAACAGAACAGGTGATTTTGGAGAGAAGGAATTGCTCAGGATATTTAATTGTTTATTGTTCTGCTATTTTTAAATTTTTTGTCAGTTAAAAATAATAACTTTTAGAAGAGTGATTAATATGACTATTCATTTTAAAGGCTAAAAAGTGAATTGGAATCCAGATGGGCAGTCTTCTGGAAGATGTGGAGGAAACCAGCTGCTCTGTTTGTGATGTCACCTGCTCCCAAACTGACTGGTTGTGTAACAGGTGGGGGACGGCTCAGCCGCTGACTGAGTCCTCTGGTATGAGTTAGTTTACTGTAGCACTAATAGGGCAATTATGATACAATATGCTTTCTGCTCAATAAACCACAATAAACACTTGTGTGATGGGGAAAAATGTGTTTCCTCAACGGTTTGAAAGAAGGGATCTGACTGAACAAAACTTTTCTCATGCATGATCATATATACATAATAACATCTCAGCATCATTCAGTCATTACAGTATCTCAACATTTCCTCATTTAAATTTCGGGTTTCCAAGGCGATGTTTCTGATGGTTTTTAACGGTGGCAAGGAGACTTTTCAAATACAAAGGAGGCATACCTCTGGCTGTTATCGTTCCAATAATTAATTTTGACAAGCGTGTTAAACTTGTGATCGAGGAGGTATAATAACATTTTAAAATGAATTATATGTTTAAATTCAGACGTGCTAATGTTTTTCGAAACCAATCAACAATCATATTTTGTTTCAGAATCTTAATGAGCATGTTAAGATGGACACGGATAAGAGCATTTACAATTGTTTAGCGTCAGCGTTTCAGCCTGTGAAGGACATTGACACATCTTTACCATCACTGATTTATAATTCAGTATGAATTTCACATCACTATGTTAGCAATTAAAATTTATATATTAAGGAAATTTTGCCCTAAATCTAATTTTCGTTTATTTCCCAGATGACTTTGACGTTACGTCACAGTTGGGAACTGTTCCTCAGAAACATCCTGAAGTCGGCAAAGCCCTTCCCTCACCGATAAAAATATATTATATTTGAATTGAAACTGCCACTATCATCAACTCTAATCCGGTGCAGGATGCCACCCACTATAGATTCCACAACAGCTGAGGCGTCAACAAGTGATGACTCATCAGTAATTGATTCCAACAAGTCTCTTAACAGCGACTATCTAATGGACGTGGAAGGCGTTGAAGGGGGAGGCACATATATTGAAAAATACCGAAATACTTTGAAGCGCTTTTTGAAAGACAGTGATGAGGACTCCACTCTTACTTTCAAGAAAGCTAGGACCGAGTCATATGATGCAGATGTGGATAACGTAGACGTTGTTACAGAGCCTTATTCATAAAAATATATACGCATTTTGCCTTATTTATAATGTGGTTATAGCTTATATATAACATTTAAATTTTTCATTTTGAAGGTAGCCTTAAGATACGCAAGAAATCGAAAAATCCATTTGCAAATCACTCGACATTTAGTCTTTTTTACATAAAACATTCTAATATTTATGTATATCATTAGTTTTATTTTATAAGCTCATGTCATTTGAAAAAAATATTATTTTACAGTTATTATATACAAGTTTTAAAAATTATTAGTTTCATTTATGCGTGAATTCAAAGCTAGTACTTACTTTTTAAGCTTGGAAAGGTGACTCAAACTATTGCTTCAAAATTTTGTCACAATATTTGTCACAGTATTGATGCAATATTTGTTAATGTACTTGCAAAGAACTTGAATAAGATATATACTCAGTGTACAAAAACTTAAAATTGCTGTTTAAGAAATGCCACTGAATAACTTTATATCTCTTACACTGAATTGAAGTAGATTTGAATGGATTTTTCATGTACCATCTTACTGCATATACTGCACCCATCCTATCCGGGTAGCCGTATATTTTAAAAAGATTATCAAGTCGACATATCAAACGCCTGATCTCTTTCTTTAGTTTTTTTTCTGAGAAAGGAACCTCATGCCATCGCGTTTTTAGCTTTTAAGACATAATTTAAGATTTCCTCTTATAATTAATTCCAGCGAATACAATAAAAATATTATTTTGGTGCATTGTTTTTTATGTCTCTACGAGGATATATCCTTGTTGCATTACGAATTGCCTTTCCATCGCTGTTTGTCGTTTTGGTGTCAGTATTAATGTTGGTACAGTTGCATACAGCACAAGGCTAAAATTATAAGATTTATTGTTGAACGTTAGCAGCTTATTGGTAAAATATTAATTATCACAAATACCTTTTCAGTGACAGTAGAAACAATGTGAATTGCATTGTATGTAGTCAATGAATATGAGATATCTGCTGGTGGGGTTGTATGAGTCATATTAACAAACCAAAGCGTTTAAATTCACAGGGGTAGCATGTTATGTTTGGAACATAATAGTATTATAACGGTCAAACTACGTTCTCAGCTACAGTAGACACAGAAATAGCTGTGGTCGGGATGGTGCAGATCTCTCTGCGTCTCTGCTCCCTCGTCAGTTGTTTTCGTAGAAAGCTGAATTAAAAGCAACTGTCTTGTCTAGCACATGTAAATGTTTACGTGTAAATTCATTAAGTAAATTTTCACGTGGGTTTTTACCTGATCAAACGCTTTGCATCTTGAAAGGGTACGATAAATGCGAACTGCTAAATTAATAATGTCCTTGAGAACTCACCTGAATGTATAACTTTTTTCTTGTATCCAGAAATAGAAATTAACTATACATGTTCCGCAACGTGTATAAATAATGCACTCAACGAAGACGTTACAAGAATCAACAATTTCATTTTTGTAATCTTTAAATTTCAAGCAAAGCTACGTTACCTCATACGGGCAAAGGTGACGGACCTCTGCGAACAAAAAGTTCGAACCGAAATATTCTTGCAAATTATTATACGCAATTGTACACAATAAAGGGAAAAGGGTTTTCAGTACCCTTTTTTCCTGGTTTCGCACCCCTTTTTTACCTATTTAGCTTCATATGCTGAAAAATCGAAATTGGGTTGATAAAGCAAAACAAAGGGTGATGAAACAGGTGTTGAGTAAATTGTATATAAAAATACTAAAACATAAGTTGATTTAAGGTGACAACACCTTTAAGACAAACCACAATAAAAATTCTTCGGTTTATCCGTTATTCCAAAATCCAAACATTATAAGCAGGCTAACTTTGGGGAATAATTGAGTGGGGATTTCACTTCAATCAGACACTCGTTCACTTTTCTCTGCATCAAAAGCACATTTCTGATAAGTTTCTTCATCGACCACGTAATACACATCAACATTTTCCGTCATGTTTCATTTAACTGCAGACAATAAATAGCATACTATAAAGCACAAATGAAACGATTTTGTTTGTGATAAAACGTGTCTTAATAGGTTTTATGTCGTTTTTGGCTCGTGATTTTTTCAGCGATTAACTAACTGATTTTACGTTTTACGCAATAACTGATGCATACCGTGAGAAATAAGACCTCGCCTACGCTTGAGTGATTAATGAGACGCTCAAACTTTTTTTATTGGATTTTGTTATATCACACAAAAAGTAAAGGTGCAATATTATTCTGTTCATCATTTGGTACAAAACTCGATTTTTGTCTTCGTTTTTGGCCAAATTAAGTCATGGTAGCTTGTTCTAGTTTGCCCCAATGGATGAAGCCATATTACAAAACTCGAAAATTCGTTTTTTGATTACCAGATTTTAACTGGACAGCATTTATTTCTACTTATGTCACAATTTCCACTGTCATTGTAAAATATCGAGTTCAGATCACTTTTAGTAATAGGAGCTTTAAACGGTATCAAGGGAAGCCACTTAGTTTTTGCTTTTATAAATTGTAGATAATGCATTTCGCATATAGTTATTGGCGATTCATCAATTATCGTAAAATAAGAAAATATTAAGCGCTTCTGTGATCAGAATATGTACGTCAGTCCCATAAGGGTTCAATACATTAGATTGTAGTCCCCAATTACACAATGAATAATATTATCTGGTTCCAAAATTGTATCTTTTAAACGTGGACTCATATTAAACTTCTCTAATAAAGTTATATGAAATTCCAGCAACCGTATTTTAGGAAAGAAGTTGATCTATTTTACCATCCTTTAAAGTCATATTTTGTCCGCGACGAATATTGAGCAAAAGCATAAGCGTATCCTGATATGGTAATATCATATAGCGGATGAGTTTTCCAATTGTGAGCAAGAATAATTTGCATACGACCACAGCAAATTTGCCTTAAAAATAATATTTGCCTATTTCCTTTAAAATTAAGCGACAGACACCAAACAAAAAATCGATGCCATCAAAGTGAAAGTTTGCCCATTTATGTTCTTCCGCTAGTAGCATTGGAGGCCGCAGCAAATCCTGACATTAGTGCCGAATATTCAGAGAGTCAGGTTTGTGATGCCTGTCAGCAACGAATTCACCTACTTCCGAGCTATCAGTTTTCAGTTGGAATGAACAGTCTTACTGTTCGAAAGTAAGTCTTACAAATCGAAAGATGCAGTTTACAAATATCCCGAGATGGCGACACTCGATGAACTGTGGGATACTATGAACTACATAATAGATAGAATCATGCTTAACTTTAAGAGTCAACAATTACAAGCAGCCTCTACTACTTCAACAAAGGAAGAAAGTAATACCATAGAGGAAACAAAACGAGAAACTGAGTGGAATGAATGAAGGGAGGGACTTGAGGGTAAAGTTAAAGAAAAGAAATGTGAACTCAAATAATCTTTACAAAAATTTTACTCAAGTTTCATCAGGACTGATGATCAAATCACAACCAAGATATAGAATTGTTGCCTAAGTGTCATTTGTTGTTTTCGATATTAAGATTTATTTGGTTTCACATGATAACCTTCAAATTTTGTCGATAAACCAAAATCATTGAACTTCCGGTAGGACTTCTGGTCCTAAAATGGTTGTTATGGTTTCATATTTGACTGATCACCGATCAGAGTATTTTTAAATTTCATGCTTAACATAAAAAGGGATTTTCGAAAAGTTTTTGAAATGACCTTTTTGGAAGCGCCGCCAGTGCTAAGCCCAAAAACTTTTCAGCCCAAAAAGTTTCCTAACAAAAAATATAGATTCTAAGGAGCATTTTGCTTGTTAAAAATCAGAGATGGAATAAAAACCTGCATGTGTAACAGCGCATACAAATATTGCAAAACAAAAAAATCACGTTTTGTAAAAGACCAGGCCTAGCATCTACGGGAGCAAAAGTTGTCACAGACAATGATGAGGGAAGTTCATCAAAAAGAATTTTGCTGATGAAGCAGCGCTTGCTACTGAACAAGAAAATGGCATGGGAAAACAAACAACTTTATTCAGTTGAAGGAGACAATTACGACATGATTTGAATGAATGACGATTCGATTCGATTTGATCTCGCTCCTGATGACACTGTCGAAATTAATGTCGATGCTGACACTGCTCTTTACGACAAATTTAGTGTGGAAGTAAATTGAATAAATTAAAGCAAATTGGTATTTGACGATATGCATATGAAAACCGAAAGTCCACAGGAAGCAAGGTTGAAGGTAAGTACGAGATTCGCAGTATTTTGTGGTTAGATTATCATGTACTTGATGTGATGTTTAAAAAGTGTTAGTAGTATATGTAATATTTATGTAGCAACAACTGTTGTGTTTTAACAGAGCAGAATGATTAATGATTAAGTAATAATTATGCACACTATACGATGTACTTATTTGCAAATAGTTGATCGTCAAAATTTTATTGAGATCCCACACATATTTGCGAAAAGTCGTGCTAGTTGTAATGTAGAAAATAAAGATCCAATTTTAAGCCTTTCGGTTTGGGTTATGAATACAAATTCAACCACCACTTTTATTAGACACACCGAAGCAAAAAAATTCCCAAATTCTCATGTTGGAAAATAAAACGCACAATTCTGTAAGCTCTGACTGACATGCTTGACTTTTGACTCTGAAATGGTGTAATCCAGAAAACAAAATACACAATTCGAAACACAACATCTAAAAAGCATGAAACTTATGTCATCGCCAAAAAATTGTAAACGATAGCATAAGGCGGTTCAATAATTTCTTTGGCAAATCAAAATAATTAAACTGTTGCACCTTGTGGTTGAAATTAATGAATGAATAATGAACATGAAGTGTGATTAAGGGTTTGGACAAATCAACCAGTTTCTGTGACAAAAGATTTCAAAAATACAAATACACACTGAATTTTAAACTGTTTTAAATAAATTCAGCACCAGGTTTAAAGTTCAAAAATTTAAATTTGTTTCTGAAGAAAAGAGGCATTCAACCAGCTTGAAGTCTGTTATAATACCAACATATTTCGAGCACAAGAGTGGAGCTTAAATAGATAATAAAGGAGTTAACGAGCGTTTTTAGAGGCATAAATATAGAGAAACATGTCCAGTTTAGTGCATCAAATTTTTTATGGTTAAACCAAAACAGAACTTCTTTTAGGAGGAATCTTTGGAATTTTTTCCTAAAAGAAGTTGTGTTACAATTTTAATATTTAAATACAAAGAGTCAAAACAGACTATATGAGCACAATGTCAAGTATTCCTTGGCTCACATGTACAATAGCATGTGCAACCAATAACGAGCATCTTTTGAGTACGAAATTGAAAGATCCAAATATAGTTACAATATTACATCTAAACTCGAGCAAACTTTATTTTCAATCATCTCTGGAAACCCTGGATTGTCTGTGTCGATGAAATTAAAATATACATTATAGTGTTTTTTTCAAAAGTAAAGTATTATTGTTAAATGGGTCAGCGATAATTGTTTGACAGATCCAGGAGTGAATAAAAAAATTCGAAGCTCATTCCAAGCCATCATATAGCAATTGTAAGTATGAAAAATAATTAAAGTGCACAATATATAGTACTAAGGTAAAAAATATTGAAAATCGAATTTTTGGAGATGGCAATCTTGAAATGTTATCTCTGGAATCGTGTAAGCAAAGCTCAATATGAAAAAAACTATCATAGACGCTGGTAGTTAGTTGCAGATCAGTGTGTCATACCTTGCTTTGCGGGAAGCAGTTGAACCAGTGTACGCCGGCAAAAAACCGACCTTTCTTCCCCACTTGAACGTAGCTTGCTTCCGCTCACCCACGGTCTGTAACGGCCTTTTAAATATAAGGTGATCTAACCAGAAACCAGTTCACCACCCACAGGACGGTCCGTAGAGTGGTCGTATGGGACCGTCTTTTCGACGGTATGATCAACCTTGAACCTCTAACTGTCGCGGTAAAAATTAATGCAGCCTTCTATATTCCAAAATAGCAATACGCTTGCAGATAAGCTGCAGTTAATTCAAACTAAAAATCCATAAGCGATATCGGCAAACGACTGTCCACTTTTACAGTATTGGGTCTCCCTATATAAGCTGTCCGTATCAGGAGGAACGAATCAACGAAGATGAACAAAGTCTCCAACGTTTCATTACATACCGACAGCTGATTGATCCTAACTCTCTCCCTTCCTTCCAACCGCGCAAAATTCGCCTTTAGGCAGTTGAAGTAACACCACTGAAGCCGAATAGATATTTTATCTTACATTTTATAGCAAGGATTAGTATGCATTCTGTCATGAGAAGCCGGATTTGTTAGTGCAGACGTGGGTAACACAAGTATTTTTAAACAGAATCTTCTCCTCACTAAATGATAAACTCGGTGTACATAACTTCATCGTTCACACACAAAACAGCTCATTTCATCATGTCATCAATCTACTATGTAAGAAATGTGTCATCAACAACAACCGCAGAATAGCGGATAGCGGATAGATTACCTACCCGTTAATCAGACTCACCAATTAGGCAGACTAGAACTCATAAATATATTTGATGTAATTAAAGTTTGTAGAATGAAGTTGTGGAAGATGTAATTTGTTAAAGAATATAAGATGGTATAGCACTGTTACTAGTCCAAGAGAAAATGCCAATGATCAGACAAAATAAGATTAGTTAGGATCACGCCCGAGGAGGTATGAGAAAAAAGGAGATGCTAATACGGCACAGTTTAGCCCTTATAACGAAAAAGGTAATTTGGATTACTTTAGAGTGAAATCAAAAAGAAAAACGGTTGCTCGTTCCGACGGACAACGAGAAGCGAGTCGAATGTCATTGTCTAGTAGTGAAGAGAAGTGAATGTAACTATGACAGTGAATTCAGAAAATTGATATTAGTTTGCCCTTGAGCAAATGAGGCTACACTTGTAACCTAAAAATTACTTACAAAAAATACTACGCGTAGGAATGAATTACAAGTACGACGCTTAGTGGTGATATTGAGTTTTCATGAACAATCGCTTTTCAAAGTACACACAGAACCAACATCACTGGCTGGGCATTTTTACCGCTACTAGTTGTCGACTTTTCATTGCATCCCTTCGTCATATCTGACTTTCGTATCTCCTATTTATCTAATAAACTTTAACACAAAGCTCGTTTAACTTCTTGCTCTAAAGTAATATTTATTTAATGTTTTAATTTGTTTAATGGAATTTACTACATATTCTGGAACCTAGGGGCCTATTTTTCCGAATAAACTAATCTGGAAATAAAATCTAGTGATGGTTTATCCTTTGCAATGTGAAACATGTCTTTGCTTGCATTACCGACGACGCGTTGAATGCACAAACAATGTGTTTGCTGGGGGTTCGTAAGAGATGTTGTTGATTTCAGGTAAAGTAGAGATGGATACTAGCAGGCCGACCTTTTTTCACAAAAAATGGGATATAAAAAATTCTGCCACTAAATATTTTTCAATTCTTTACAATACAGTATTTGCAGTATATACACGTGTTATGAGTCACCTTGATCTACTTGTATAAATCAATTTGCTCTTTGCAAGACATAGACAATATGTTTCAATTTCCGTTTAGAATTTAGCGAGAGAACACTCAGTGAAGTTCCATATAAAATTCCCACAATTTTTGACGCTGTGAGAATATCTGATTGGGCTGTGTTTAATCTTTTAATCCAAATAAAACAACTATTGCTTTTGCCTAAAAATCATCAAAAAGGATTTCCTGACAATGTCCAGTCGACAGCAACCGATGTATAGTCATTTTTAAAACAGTCTGTTTTAGATTGTGTGTCGCAAATACATGGGTGCAAGTTTTGGTTTCCGTGAATGTTAGCTGGTTGTTTATGGATATGTTTCATAACAACGTAATATTACTTATTTACTGCAGATTCGCCCGGGACGAAGTGATTAATTTTGTTTTATTTGATCTTCAGTAACTCACTACACAAGTAAAACGGTGTATTTTCTCTATAGTGCCAGTACAACTTTAATTTTGTTGGTGGTATAAATGTACAATTAGAAAAAAACTAAGTTTAAATGAAAGGTGTCCATACGTTTCAAACCTTACTACCATTCTTTCTTGGTAATCCACATTTGTAGAGCTGATTTATGGTTGGGGAATTTTTGAATGAAACATTTAAATGGGTAAACGTTGCACGAGTAAGTAGCATGTTTGTCTTCTAGCTGCATATCTACACTCTGAAAAATAAAATTTATGGTATACGCAACTAAAGCCATTTTATTTTCTGCTCCAATCTTACTTCGATCGGATCAGTATTTGGCAGAGTAAATGAACTCGCATTGATGATGGGCATATGTAGTGGAGAGGGGTTAATTGAAAATCATTGAGAGCTGAAAAATCTGTAAGAATATATGTTTGGGACAATTTAATTATTTCGTGACTTTCACCGGGAAAGTTCACTGTAGGTTTTTCAAAATTAGGAGTTTAAAATTGGCGTTGACTTGATACAGATCCTAAAGCTGCCTTCTCAAATAATTTTAGTTTTTTGACTTGGTTTTTCCTTTATTCCTTAATTTTTGTTTCTGTTTGAATTTACTCATTTGCAATTATTTAACTTATTAAACTTTTGAAAATTAAATACAAAACTTGTGGTTCCTAAACTTAAAGGGTGCTCGCTGAAGTCTGACCTGACACTTTTACCATTATCTTTTTCAGGGAATAAGCTTATCAACCGACTTCCAACAACCTGTGGCTCAATAGAGTCAACACATAGAACTCAAGCTTGTGAGCATACAGGAGAGTTGAACAAGTTCCAGGCGTGGAAATACCTAAGTAGTGAGGCAATTTGAAATTAAAAAGATAATATTTAAAATAAGTTTAATGCCAGAAACTAAATGTAATTTAAACCAACACTAGATGTGCAAACTAACTACCCAACAGTAGAATGCACACTGCTGAATCGAGCACTAATAAAAATATAAAGATTTTCATGCAAAAATTGTGTGACTTCAATGATTTTTATGAGTACAAAAAATTGATGCACATGCCGGGATTCGATCCCGCAACTTACAACTTACAAGATATACCCCCACGCACTTATCATATGAATATTCCTTAAACCATGTTATGACTGTCAGTAAAAAAGCCTCCATGAACAATATTGAAAACTAAAATAATAATTTATTATGCTATACTCTGTTCCTTATATCAACAATCTAGATGATTAAAATGAAATATTATGGTGAAATATTTTTTGAACATTTATGTGGTGATAAACCTTAACACTATAAAATTCAATATAATTTATATTTTGCAATAATCCTTAGACTACATTCTTTTTGAATCAAATGACGCTTATTAAAAATTGAAACTATAAGCGTAGGTTTTTGTATTTAAGACATTCTTTGTTCAATACCCCTTTTGTCATCATGGGGTTACTTATTTCCATACGAACATATTTGTACCCTAAATTCCAAGTTTGGGTTTAAGTCATGAAGAGATAAGCCAGACGGCACAGGATCCTGTTTATTTCTCGTTGCATTGCTCTCTCAGTTATGGGCATCTGGCGAAGACGAAATCTTCTAGTCGCATGATTAAGTTTCTTTAAAGTCAAATTATAAATGTATTTTTTTAAATATGAACTGCTTACGGTTCAGAAAATATTTTTATTTGAAGATTTACCTTTGATAGTTTTCCATCGTTTTGTTTAATTCGTAAAACTGAAGTAGGAAATTTTGTTGATTTTTTACCAAGGAATCCAGTGGCTAAAGGAATTTTTGTCAAATGGGAACTCGGAGTAGCAGTTGACTGAGTAGTTGGAAGGGCTGTTGGTGGAGTAGTTGAAAGAGATGTTGGCTGGAAAGTTTCAATTTTTGTTGACTGTGACGTTGGAAGAGTTGTTTCCTTGGTTGTAGACTCTATCGATGGAGAGCCTGTTGACTGTGTAGTTTGTCGAGTTGTTGACTGTCTAGATGGAGGAGTTGTTGATTGTGTAGTTGGAGGAGTTGTTGACTGTGTAGTTGGAGGAGTTGTTGACTTTGTAGTCGGTGGACTTGTTGACTGTGTAGTTGGAAGAGTTGCTGACTGTGTAGTTGGAGTTGTTGACTGTGTAGTTGTTGATTGTGTAGTTGGAGGAGTCATGGCATGTGACGATGGAGTATTTGGTGTTGTTGGCTGCTTAGCTGATGCCGTAGGAGGAACAGGTATAAAAGTCTGTAATGATGTGTTCGCTTCCTGTAAATCCAAAATTATTTTTATTACCTTATAAATTAACATAATAGACATAATAATTTTCTTGATACAAATGTTTCACATTGTTTATACCTTAAACAACATTTCACACCGTCCTAGTGTTCGAAATGTGCGTCGAGCAATTGCGAATTTGCATTCACTCCAGGATTTGCAAAGCATTTCTTTTTCTTTTGTTTGAACAAACACACTCCCATTCGCTACACATGTTCCACAATACAAGTAATTTTTACAACGAAAACCTGTTGCTAGAATCAGCAACAATACAATGACAAACAATCGTTTCATAACGGTAAAATAAAAAAATTTGGTTTTGCTAGAAAAAATAATACAAATTGTAAAAGGGTGTGTTTGTGTGAAACGAAACTCTAAAAATGGCGAAGCAAAAAACAAATCAGCTCTACAAGTGGACAGGAAGTAAAGATCAAGACAGGTCATGCATTTTTATATCTATTATTGTGCTCAACACCAAATAAGAATGTAAAAAATGCATACAAACTAATCTCATCAGAATAAGTAGGCAAAAAGGTAAGCTGCCAGAGTACAATTTGCAAGTTTGTATGCTACACAAATTTTGTATGTACTTATTTGTATATTACGTAGTACGATGCAAAGAAATAAAAGTATTGCTGGATGCTACTGTTAAATAATAAGAACTTTTTATAGCAAGTATTTAACGTTATGTAATTGGGATAGAAAATATCTGTAGACAGAGAGCATATAAATAGGTTAAGATTTCCATGATAATGTGAAGTACGTCACCTTTTCCATCCAATATAAATAATTTGGTAGCATGAATATGCTAATTGCAATCTATTTTATGTGACCATTTTCACAAAAGCATGCGATGGAAATTAAAATGTATGATAACAATTAATCAACAACAAAGAAGCACATTTTCGTATAGCCCTTAAAGCTAAAAGTCAGTGCAGAGTATTAAAATTTTTAACTCTCCTAAATTAATCTTCTCAAATAAAAAGATAAATGCCTTAGTGTGAACTGACTGAAAATTGAAAGCCAACGTATTAATTTTCAAATGAAATCATTTATTAAAATTACATTTCCAAATTACAAACATTATTTAAATTTTGTTTAGAAACAAGAGATTATGTGTATTAAAAGATATGATAATTATTTATACTTTTTTGGATTTCATACTAAACATGGAAATAAAACTATTTTACAAACAGATAAAAGGAGTGTTTAGATGAATCATAATGACAGAATGTTACTGATAGATATTTATTTCAGAACGTTTAATGTTAATATAACCAAATGTAGATTTTTTTGCAAACGATCTCCTCGCTTGCTGGCGTTTACAAGGTGGTCCTATGGAAGCTAAAAAATATTTAGTTTGATATATGTTTGAAATGAAAAAGAAGGGAGTATTCAAAGTTTAATACCGATGTCACTGTTATCCTCATCTCCATCATATGAACTTGTTTTTATTCGTTATTCGTTTGCTAGAACAAGTTGATTCGTCATCGGAATCATCCATGAGCCGTTTTAAATCCTCACGATACTTTTGAATCCTTGTGCTGTAATCCTCCTCAGTTTCCATTGGCAATACATCCTTAGCGGACAAATCGGAGGTAGGCTCCTTCTCCTTTACAGTCATCTCAGTAATAGATGTAGACGTAACATCCATCCCTTGCGCAGGACTCACTGGGGATTCGGCTTTTACAGATGATTTAATTGCTTTCACGAGCTCAGGCTGACGATTTGGGTCAATCCCAATTTGGCTTGTCGCTTCAAATTCTTCTTTCTGTAAAGCAAGGTTTTGGTTAGACAGAATTCGGACAGACACATTTTTTACATTGTTTCTAGAAAATTTAAACTTACAGTGTTAAAGAGTAAGCTTGGAACCGGGGAAGTTTCTTGCTCTTCAAGTGGGATGAAATAGGAAGCAAGTTGTTTATAGGCTGTAAAGTCGGGTCTGGTCTTCATATAACTTTCCAGTTTCTGAAAAATAATCATAATAATCAATCAAGTCATTTAGTTTTTATGCAAGAGGAATGCAGTATTGTATTTTGGTTATGAGTATTCGCCCATTTCTCATACCTCTTTCGGAATTTCCTCGAGTTCAATTAAACTGTTTAGAGTTGGGATTGCTATTGCCATTGGCATGTAGCAATCGATGAAGAATGAGAATTCACCTCCATTATACACAAGTAAATGTATACTTTTGGATTCTCTGTTGATTGAAAGAAAATAAATTTACAACTTACTTAACTCTATACAATTTTATTTAAATTTCATTATTACTATTTACTTACTCGTCAATAAATGATTTTTGAATAACAACATTGTGCCAGTTATGCAACATTGGTATACCCATGACTTTCAAATAAAAGTCAGGGGGCAATATGGGTATAATTCCTGTGTTGACAGCTAGCGCAGTTTTGGGTGGAATGGTTCTTAATTCCCCGCTAGAAAATATCAATTCTTTCCCAGCCATTTGGGGTTTCTCAATATCATCACGAGTCCTTCCATACAAAATCTTGAAAGCGCCATTAGATGCCATTTCAAAATATAAGAAATATTGTTTGCTAGTCGATCAAAATGATGGATGAATCAGTGAGACTTGTTGAAGGACTGAACTGATGCTGAACTGTATTAACTTAGGACTCTTTATTCAAATAAAGTTCTGATATTTTAGCAATGAAGTGTCCACTTGATCATTCTATGGTTCGTTTGTATGCTCACAGTTGCAATTATGGTACATATACATTTACCACTACCTAATTGGTACAATACTAACATTAAAAATATTGAACAACATAAACTGTTCATTTAATCTAAAATATGTAGTTTTTTTCAAACAAAAACTCAACACTTTCCAATACGATAAATGCACTTCTGTTTGTATGCACCAACTCGTTTTTATACAAAAAATTATGTAACGTGCTCTGTGAGAACCGCAATGTAAACCTTTCATCTGATTTGCAACTGATTATCATACCTGCTTAAATTACAATGCTTGATTTGTATCCAATAACCTAAAGCAACAACTGGATATCATGAAGAATCATGAAAAGTGTTGATCATTTCAGAACTCTGGGTTCAATTTTTATTATGGAAGTAAATAACATGAGCAGTAGGAACGTAGCTACTCTAACCCGGCTTGCAATGCACGTTTAACTGCAGCAGTTAAATGAGCATTTGACATCTGGAGTGGGGTTAAATGAGCATATCTAAAATACATGGGGAGTCACGAGCGGTCATGATTGAGCGAAGCGTGAATCATGGTAACTCGAGAGTGGCTCACTGAAAATATGCCTATTTCCCTATTCCCCTCCACATCCTACACATAAGGCCCTCCAAGATAACACGAAGGTACTCTTGCGAAATCACTTACCTTGTTTTACAGAGAATCATCATAAGAAACGTATTAGCTAGGGTTACCTACTGACCCTGGAAATATGGGTATATTCCATGGAATGCCTAAAAATGTGCTGGGTAGTAATAGGTAGCCTCTAATATACGTGTAGGATAGGGTAAAACCAAAATTGGCAAATGTGCCAAAATCTGGTGTTAAATGACTATCCCCATTTAACATGTAC